>LQRL01086750.1:0-21487 GCA_001703475.1 Hydroides elegans
CGAAAATACACAGATTGTGGGCGTCCGGTTGGGTCTGCAATCTCAACGATGGCTTGTTTATGTGTTAAACGATTAAAAACAATACATCCATGTTTATTTTGTAGATGTATAAAAAACCTTTTAAAAACCTTTTTTCTAGGCAAAAACCTTTTTAAAACCTTTTTTTCCAACACAAAAACCTTTTAGAAAAACCTTTTTTTTTTCGTGTATCGGTCGCTGGGAAGCCTGTAATGGGTCTATTACTCGAAATGGGCCGTTTTTCCCGTTTTTTTTTTTATTTTTAACTCTTTAAGTTGTTTTACTTGATGGGCATTTGACCCAATTAAGTAAACCTGGATCGATATTCTTATGAAAAATGAATAGCTGGAAGTTATAGCATCCCCATTTCACATCAACTTGCACCTAAAGGATCTTTCCACCATCGAAATACAATTTGATAAACGAAAATAAAGGAGCTATCCAAACACATACCTTGAGTTCCTTTTCACTGTTGTCAAGCAACAAGAACACGGCCGCCATTACTTCATTAACGCCATATGACTCCTATTTTTTTTCTCAATCTATTATATTAACTATCTATATTATTTTTATTTCACAAACCTTAAGTTCCTTTTCACTGTTGCCAAGCAACAAGAACACTGCCGCCATTACTTCATATACGCCATCTGGAGGTGACGTATACGACTTCAATTCGGCGATCGTCTTCTGATCCAAATCCAAAATGGCGTGACGTAGCTTCTCGATTCTGCGCAGTTGCTCCAGAACCTATAATGTTATACAACTTGTATACATATTCTGTTACGCTGTTTAGATAAATGAAATAAGTAAGAGTTTTTTTTCTCATAAAAGCTTACACTTCTGAATTTCCCCAAATTATGGGCCCTTTATACAATAGGATTATATGATTAAAATGTATGTTCATGCATGAGTTTTAAGATATCTGACAACATTTCATTAAAATCCACCGAAAATTAACACGTTTTTCGTCGTAAATCAACATTAAAAGTACTATCGAAACCGTCCATCAAAAGACAAACGTATCTACCTTTTTGGCCATTTGGAATTGCAGGCCGAGTTTCTTGTCGAAGCCTTCCTTCTCGGCGGCGCTGACGGCCTTCTCCAGACGGGCGAGGTCGCGCTTGGACATCGAATCGGTCATTTCTGTTTAGAAATAAATGTTAAGGCAATTATATATACATTTAGGTATAAGATTTAAAACATATAAAGACTAAATTACCTAAAACCATCTCTCTGTAATCCAGAACATTCAAACATAGGGAAGACATTAAAATGAAAAATAACACTCAATTCTTTATTTTCTTTTCACATTTTCTATGGTGATCGGGGACCCTATACGCTAAGTGATGCTTGTGTCCGTGTTTGTTGCCTTGTTGCATGTATATGTCCAGACTATTTTTGTTGCAAATGTTTATTGTAGAGCGAATTCCGTAATTTAACATGCCCCTTTAGCATGCCCATCAAACCTCAAAATCATGGCATATACATTGTATCTTCATACCTTGACTGATAGTCAGGAACCGTAGCATCTTCTTCGCTTTGTCGAGCATACGCTTGGGATCCCTGACTTTGTTCTTCTCGAAGTCCGAGATTGCCTTTCGGAGTAACGCGGGATCTTGGCTCGCCATTGCGGCCTTGAGAGATTCGCGGAAAGCACGGTGTTGCGCCTCTGTGGTCGATAAAAAAGGTAAAATGCGAATTTATGTCAAAAAGTAAACCGAAACCCCTATCAGCTTCGACGTAGTTGAATTAGCGCCCAAATCCCAACCCAAAACGTTTTGCATGATATATTTGAGAAACTTTTAATTATTCCATAACTAATTTTTTAAACGACAATCGTACATTTGAGAACATTTATTCACGCTATCTGCTTCAAGAATGTAAGGGATAGTCATAGGATATCAAGAATGTGATTTTAATTGATGCTTTAACAATTGCCTTTAAGACATCTATTCCGATTGTAAGAATAGAAGAGTCTAGTCTATGGAGAGTCTACAGTTCTAATTTACTCACCCTTGGCTGCTTCTGCTCGCCTTCTTTCTTTCTCTTCTTCTGAAAGTTGATCGTCTGGTGTTGCCGGCTGTAGATGAAATAAGAAATAAATAATAATAACAACAGGAATTGCAATAGTCTTTATCACTATGTTGCAAAATGGAGTCATTTTGACTAAAGTTCTTGGTAATAATAGCCTTGTTCCAAGAATGATATTCAGAGTTCTTGTTAAATACCTCCTACTGTGCGTTTAAAAATGAATTATGAATACCACCGTTAATTAGCGACTGTTTAAAAATGGAATATATTTTCGTTATAATAATCACTGAATTTTATTTAACTTGTCCTGTTTCAATTACACTCCAAATTGCAAGAATCTACCTATTTTCTAAATATGCACTATGCTGGGAATGGGAACACATTTTGGGGCTGAAAACGGCATCACTTTACTTGATGGTCTGGGCCGTTTTTAGCCCCGAATTCTGCTCCGATTCCCAACATGGGGCACAGTTAGCAAAGAGGTAGATTCCTTCAATTTGGAGCGTAAAAGATATGAAGGATGGGGAAAGATGAAAGAGACAGAGGCAAATAAATTCAAACGCATTACAATTATTCTGGAATAAACAAAAACGAAAAATCAAACCTACCCTATCTTCGTCCTCTTCCGCCGCTGAAGCCTTCCTCTTTCCTTTCCCGTCACAAATACAAGAGTGTGAGAGGGAGAGATAATTAGATCTCGAGTGAGAAAAATAAAGATAGAAAGAAAGAGAGATAGATAGATAGATAGATAGATAGATAAATAGAGAGAGAGAGAGAGAGAGAGAGAGAGAGAGAGAGAGAGTGAGAGTGAGAAGAAGAAAGGAAGAAACAATTTAAAGAACAAAAGAAAGAAAGGAAGAAATAATGAAAGAACGAAGGGGAGTGAGATATATTAAGGAAAAGAAGGGAGCAGTGGTAGACTTGTAAATAAACAACGGATTAAAATTATCGAACATACCCTATCCTCGTCCTCTTCCGCCGCCGCAGCCTTCTTCTTCCCTTGCCCGTCGGGCATCGGTTCATGACGCACCAACTGATAGATACACAGCGCCTGCACCGCGCCATTTGGCTTCTGTTCGAACACGTCCATCCGGTACTCATTCTCATCCGGAAGCTTGGTACTCATGACATCTTCCTCTTCCGTTTTCTTGACCTTGACCCGGTCGGTTTTGAGTGGCTCCTTGAAGTTGCGCTTTTGTAATTCGCAGACGACTTCGTTCTCGCGTTTCGGGATTTGTAGCGTCGCCGTCTCGCTGCTTGTAGCGTACGGAGCGACGGGGATGTCACCCTTCGATAACGCCGTCTGCGTTTTCTCTTTCTGCTTCGAAGTCGCGAGATACGAGTGCACGTGTATGACTTGATCGCTGCCCTTTTTACGCGCGTAGACGTTCATAGCGTATTCGCCGGCCATTGGGAATTTGACGTCGATACTGGAGCCGTTACCCTTCTTATTGACGTTGACGCAATTGGCCAATGCCTTGCGATCGAGATCATGATTATCGCATTCCACAAGGATATCATATTCATCCGAATGCTCGAAATCTACCGAAAACACACCGCTATCAGTTTCAATTGTACCATCTGGGTGGCTCGTGGGCACGATATTCTGACTCTCGGCAATATGCGATCGACCTAGGATACCGTCGTGCAATTTGGGGAAGGGTTTCAGGTTGGGGTTATCTTTCTTGACGCGGACAAGGTAGTTGATCAGATTGGGCATCTCTCCTTGGTGGCCCTTTTCGGCGCCGAAGAGGTTGAGGGCGTATTCGCCCTTTTGGGGAAGACGCATGTCGATTACCAGTTCGTCGCCTTTAAATTTGAAATGGTTATAATATAGCATTAGTAAAATGAATAATTTATTTTCCATATGTATGAGGAATATACGACTTTATTAATATGTATCAAACAAGTATTAATCTTACGAAAATTGATATATTGATTATCAATCATTGCATCTCTATGCGTGCAAAACATGTAAAATATGTTTACAATTTTACAAAAATCATTCATCTTGAAAACTTGAGCTGCTTTAAGAGATCGCACAGGTCATATATTTTCCCTTGATAAAAACCATTATTGTAATTCTTATCTTAAACTCCTATGCTGGATTGTCTTTTGTTACTTGAATGTTGAATTGTTAAAAGAACACCACTAAACTTCCAAGACTTCATTTATGACCCCCTTATAATCTATAAATAATTGAAGATGTTTTTAATCAAAATCACCTTCAATCTTCATCACCGCGTTTCTCTTCAACAACCATTCCTCCATCTCCTCACTCTTGATATTCTGCAGAATATCCATCGGTTTATCCATCTTGAACCGCAGCAGCGCTTTACCGTCGGTCGTCTCGATAACCGGATCTATATGCGACAGCGCCTTCAAACCATGCGCCTCCGCGTCGGCGCCAGGACCCCAGCCAATATCCGGTATATCCGGAAGTGGCTTGGCATCCTTCTTGGCTACCGTGACGTCAAATAAGTATGACGCACAGAGATCGAACGTCGGATGGACGTCGTCTTCTTGGCCGAAAATGTCCATTTTGTAGCGGCCCGTGAATGGAAATTGCACCCAGTAATCGATGGTTTCCGCTTTCTTTTGGAACAAGATGAACCGCTCCAAGCTGATGTTCGGCACCTTTTCGCCGGGTTTGCGCTGACGGAACATGAGGTATCGGAACTGTAGCGGACGCGGATCCTTTGTCGTATCGAGCGCGAACGTCAGATCCTGTTCGCCCTTTTTCGGGTTCACGACCACGTAGGGTTCACTCTTATCGTTGAGGTCCAGACCCATATCGAAGAAGCGTTCGCGGATGTACACCTGTTGAAAAAGAGTTTAAAACGAAATATAGTTTTAGCCTCTCCACCATTTTGTGGGAGGATGGTATCGCATGATTTCTGATTATCAATGATTTGATGGATTTCCAAACTATCTTACATAATGTTGTTTCAAAACCGAAAAATGAAGTTTCTAAGAGCGAACAAACTAAGTTTTGGATAGTGATTTAACATTTTTTTCTAATGATATCTTTCCAGGTATATATAGATCGAGAATATGAAGGGTCATTTCAATATACAGTTATTATTAGTTGTTTATTACTTGGTAAGATAGGAACAGTATAGGAAGGTATAGGAGTGATATCAGATATTGCAATTTTCATTAGCTTTCAACTTTACATAGACAGTGTCTGGTGGGTTACATGTCATGTTTGCAGTGATGCCAAGGCACGCAGACTGTTGACATATAAACAGTATTTCTAACTCACTCTATTCTCATATTCCTCCACTTCCAGTGGTAAGTCGAAAATGAGGCTTTAGTGAAAACGTAATTAAGGAATTATTGTATTCTCGTTTTTTCTTATATGTTCTTTATACAGATAATGTAATAAATATGAGATATTTCTTCTTCACTTACCCTCTTCTCATATTCCTCCACATCCAATGGTTCCTCCAGAAGCTGCCACGCGGGATCATCCGGATAATGCGTGGTGATGATACACTCGGGATCCGGAATGAAGTAGGCGTCGTTGATCTGATGCTTCATCTCTCCGTCATCCTCTTCATCATCGTCGTCATCGTCATCTTGGACCTCTCCGTCCACATCCAGGATGGACCATTCACTCGTCTTCTTGCCTGTGATATCATATAATACTTAATATTAAGATAGCAATTGGGGATCTGGGATGAAGTAGGCGTCATTGATCTGATGCTTCATCTCTCCGTCATCCTCTTCATCATCGTCGTCATCGTCATCTTGGACCTCTCCGTCCACATCCATGATGGACCATTCACTCGTCTTCTTGCCTGTGATATCATATAATACTTAATATTAAGATAGCAATTGGGGATCTGGGATGAAGTAGGCGTCATTGATCTGATGCTTCATCTCTCCGTCATCCTCTTCATCATCGTCGTCATCGTCATCTTGGACCTCTCCGTCCACATCCATGATGGACCATTCACTCGTCTTCTTGCCTGTGATATTATAATAATACTTAATATTAAGAGAGTAATTGGGGATCGGGGATGAAGTAGGCGTCGTTGATCTGATGCTTCATCTCTCCGTCATCCTCTTCATCATCGTCGTCATCGTCATCTTGGACCTCTCCGTCCACATCCAGGATGGACCATTCACTCGTTTCTTGCCTGTGATATTATAATAATACTTAATATTAAGAGAGTAATTGGGGATCTGGGATGAAGTAGGCGTCATTGATCTGATGCTTCATCTCTCCGTCATCCTCTTCATCATCATCGTCATCGTCATCTTGGACCTCTCCGTCCACATCCATGATGGACCATTCACTCGTCTTCTTGCCTGTGATATGATAATAATACTTAATATAAAGAGGGTAATTGGGGATCGGGGATGAAGTAGGCGTCGTTGATCTGATGCTTTATCTCTCCGTCATCCTCTTCATCATCGTCGTCATCGTCATCTTGGACCTCTCCGTCCACATCCAGGATGGACCATTCACTCGTTTTCTTGCCTATATTATAATTGTATACTTAATATAAAGAGGGTAATTGGGGATCGGGGATGAAGTAGGCGTCGTTGATCTGATGCTTCATCTCTCCGTCATCCTCTTCATCATCATCGTCATCGTCATCTTGGACCTCTCCGTCCACGTCCAGGATGGACCATTCACTCGTTTTCTTGCCTGGGATAATTCGACATATTTGTTCGATGGAATAAAAAATGATACTCTTTAAACCCGTTAATATATGTTTAGAAAGAGGTCTCTAATTCGGACGCGGATCTTGATAATGGCGCAAGCGGGGGGTCCTCTCCGCTCGCTATACAAAATTATACACTAGACCCTTTCTGCTCTTCAATAACCTTCATTTGTGTTCACATTTTCGGAATCTGGACTTGCTAAAACATTGTGAATATGCAAACTATTATTTATTGCTGATTTTCTTACCGACAACACACGTGGACGCCCAGAATATATCGATCAATCGCCAGCTGTCGTCCACATACACGGCGTTCCATTGGGCGGCCATTGTTTTCTTGGAGACGGGCCCGCCCAACTGGTAAGCAGCGCTCTTGTTCATACCAGTGACGATGATGCAGGGAAGACCAGCTGATCTATAGGATCGAAGGATGTTGATAGTTTATTAAGTTGCACAGTATAGAATTTGTTTATCTTGGGTATAATATGGTCTCGAATCCAGGCGCGGATGTATAGTCACACCCATGGTTTCAATATTTTGGCGCTCCATGGTTTCTGGATTCGCGCCTGGAATCGATGTTGTGACAGCAATAATGTTTTGATAAAATATTTGAGATGGTTTTTGTCTGAACTTCTTTGAAAAATGCAGTATTAATTTAACTTAACAATTATGTGTTCCTGAAAGTAAAATGTATATATGCCTGATTTCCCTCCATATTACGAGAAAGATACGTTATACTTATACTTGTGCGTCTTTGTTAGTGGCAGGGTCATTATTAAATGTTTAGGAAACCAAACCATAAGCAACCTACCTGCAAAGCTGAGCAAAGAAATGCGCATGGTTTCCCATCTGCCAATGAATCCTGAGCAAATAATCCAGGGGCGTGCCTTCTGCAGGCAGCTCCTCCAGGGACTGCTGCAAACCAGCGACATCTATCGACGAGGCCCAAATGAAAAGCGCGCGAAGCTTCTCGATGTTGGTTTCGAACTTCTGCGTCAGCCATTTGGCCACTTCTTTGAAGGAGCCGTAGAGCACTTCTTTTGGCATCTGCGAATTTAAAAGAAACGCGATAGTTTACTCCGCCTAAACGAAAAAAAAGATCGCATTGTTACGTAAATTCTGGGATGAGTATTATAAAGGAAAATCCAATGAGGTTATCGAATTTCGTTATTGCATGTTGATTTTGTTGAAAATGCTGCTCAACACAAGAGCCGACACAATAATCAAGTGGTTCGATCAAGATTTTGCTTCATATTAGTATCACTTTTGAGGTGTATTGCTGCCGCGTTATATGCCTCGCATTTTGCGCTCTGAATTAGGGCCTGGCCATATAAGAAGTTTTTGCCCTCCAATATCCCATATTCTTATGTATTTCTTATGGAAAACTCAACACGCTACTTAAACGCTTGTTGCGTTTAAAAACAATCGTTGTTTCGTATTACCATATAAGGAATACATTGGAAGCCAATTAGATGGTAAAGCTTTTTAAATTGTATGAATTTTAATTTCAAGAAACTTACGGTTGCAGGATAACTATCAACTTCTTTGAAATCTGCGACGTTGAATATTTCTTTCTTTTTCGTCAAGGGCGGGGCGGGTGGTTGGTATTTGTAGCGCTCTATTTGTTTCTGCATTGGACTTTTCTGAAAAAAAAATATTATACTTCAATATATATTCGATTCATACAAAAAAATGATGACAAAATTAAATCGATTAACATGTGCTTATATTTCGGTGCATTGTTATTTTAATATGCGAACATTATATTAAACTCATAAATAGCAATTTATTTCATTTACAAGTAGTCAATATTCTGTTGAAACTAGAACAGTTTTAAAAAATCAAAATGTGAATAAATGTTACGATACTTATAAGGCGTAGAAACAGCATATACCATGTGCTCAATTTGTAATTCTATGAAAAATATTCTATGAAAAATACAGAAATATGTTCAGGAGGCAATAAAAAACACTTCCTTAAGCAGTAAATAGATATGCCAAAATATCATTATGATTTATTAATATCGATTATTGATATTGATTATACAATAAAAAAACATTGGTTACGGGATTCATTATATATTTTTGTGTAAGTAGTCAATCATGTGCATTTATCTAATATCTAGATAACTATAACCAAATCATAAAACATAGATAATGGGTTAGATATCAATGCAATCATCGTTAAATATACTCTGTTAGTGATTATATTGTTAATCAAATCAAAATATTCGCAACTGTAGGTTATAAACATGTATTTTTGTGCCGATCGTTAAAGCGACTAACAACCTGTTATTTATATTTATTATTGGATAAGGATTTTTCATATATAATG
The DNA here is from genome assembly GCA_001703475.1 of Hydroides elegans. Classification (NCBI taxonomy): domain Eukaryota; kingdom Metazoa; phylum Annelida; class Polychaeta; order Sabellida; family Serpulidae; genus Hydroides; species Hydroides elegans. The sequence continues at coordinate 9,060 of LQRL01086750.1, forward strand.
ATATATTATATTTTTGAGAAAAAAAGAATAGAAGAATGAATCGTGAAAAAAAAGTAGGCGGAAAAATCTATATGGAGTCCATACTTTTGGGCCATTATCGGGTTTCTTTTTTGGAGCCGCTTTCGGCGCACCATTACCGCCACCTTTCGGTTGTTCTTGCGACGCCCCACATCCCATTTTTGAGACGTACCTTTAATATCGAGGCCTAGATATGTCAAAACAAGTAAAATATCTGATCATTTTGAATAAATTCTTTGCTAGTTTTAAAAGCATTTTCTCGGGAGTCGATCACCAGGGCTCAAAACTCAACTGTTCAAACGTGGTTTGTCCAGAACATTGCCCATATAATAAAAAGCAACAATGAAACCAATTAATTTGGTAAACTAATATGTATATTTTTCCATGTGGTTTACCCTTTTCGGGGTTTAAATGAACAACTGAAAGAACCATAGAGTCTTAAGCCCTGTTATTGTGATGTAATCATGATATCAAAGTTTTCTTATACAAAAGCTTGATCAATCTGGAGGCAATGGATTCTTCCTGAAAATTTGTTAATACACCAACTGTATAAAACGCCATATTAGTAAAACAACAAAACTAAACAACATATATGATTAAGAATAAATGCAATAAATATGGTTAAGAAAAGCAAGCGGGATTATTTATAAAAGTCAAATTACTTGGAACAAATTACACGGAATTCATGAGATAATAAACTATGCATATATCCAAACATAAACTAGATTATGGTTAATCTAGATATGTGCATGAATATGCATTAGGGGATAATTTTATGTACAATTACATATTTTTATGAAGGCATAAAATTTAAGAAATATATATCACATCTGAATAACGAATGCTTAATTTGTTATGTTTTCTATACGAAAAATATTATTACTTTAATCGAGGTTATATTGTACATATGCAAAATGCAGGGCTAGAAACAAAATCTAAATGAGAAGGAATGATTATGGAATGCATGTAATTTACATATCGGATTTTATTCAGATTTGTCGTTATACCTTCTTGCATATTTGCCTTTCATGTATGATTCAATTTCAATTAAATAAACATATCAGATTATTTGCTTCATTTGCTTATAGCCTTGCATAAATCATAAATATTAATAACATCCAACACCACATAATCATATTACAAATCATCAACTCCATAACAAACTGCACACATTCGCGCCCTCTATGAGAGAACATACGTTCTGCTGCTGTTGCGGCTGTTGCCCATCTCCACCAGCTCCACCGCTAGTTTCCGGTCTATTTTGGGAACCAGCCGCTTGGTTACCAGCGGCCCCACCACTTCCCGCGCCTCCTGCAGCGCCCCCTTTAGCGGCGCCATTTTGTTTTGAATCTGCGGGCTTGTTATTGTTGTCTTTCGAGGCTCCGGAACCCATATTTGGTGCTGCGACCTTGCCCTTTTAAAAAGGGGAGTGTCACAAACTGGTCACGGGTGACTGGGGGATTGACCCTAAAAGACTGAGATGTATTATTGAAAACATAGATAATTTATATGTATATGGAAAAAAGTTGAATGTAAATCAATATTGAATAGATATATACCAATAGAAAATATTAGATATAATTTGATAAACAGAAATAAAATAACATAGCATTATAACATTTCAACAAAAATAGTTCAACTTGATATATTATACCATAGGAGACCCTTGTTCAATGTTGTTTATGGCTAAGCGCCTATATATATTCTGTACATGTTTTTTTTCCAGAACCACCTGACATTATTTAACACATGGGAAGCATATCCAGAGATTCACAATTTATATGTTTGAAATCATATAATGAAAGTTCGATTTCTAAGCGATTCCGCTCGCCGCTTCCTATGTGGCCAGGCATTTATTTAGGTTTTAAGTCTACAATATCAAATTATCTGGACAAAATTGTTTTATTACAAAAAAAAAACAACTCTGAAAGTTATTTTAGCTGAATTCTAGATTTTATAATCAAACTAGATCCCACGATTTTAGATATCAAACATTGCAGGCAATTAAGCTCCACGAATGCTTGAATGGAAATGACGTGTGATTTTATCGACGTTTTTGTTGTTCCAAATGAATAAGTTACATTTTATGCATCGAATTTCAGAACGGTATGGACACACACGATAAAAGTCAGATTACAGTTTTTCCTGTTGCAAATATTGCTTGTGCAGTATACCAATCAGTAAAACGCGTTTCATGACATAGGATTGGATAATGAATTCGATAATCCTGACTGGCCTCTAAATCCTAAATATTTACCAAGTATCCATACCTGCGGGGCAAATCTAAGTCTCTGCACACAAAGCTAATTCATTTTTATATTGGAATGGATGTGTCTATATAATAATAACAATCGATGTTCATGTCATATGCCACTTAAGTTGGTCTTTATACTATTCATATTCCCGTTTACAAATGAGAAATGCTCCACATCAAATTTACTCTTGTGAGTCTTCATGAATCTTCAAAAGCGAGAAATACATACATGTTTTAAATATAAAATTGTTTTAATGAAATTAAATCCTGAAATTTATATTCCTGGCCCACTCAGCATAACTCAGCGTAAAGTGTCTAATACCTACTCGTTTCTATAAGTAACTTATTGTGTTTTGACGTTGAATAACATGTAGGTCTAATTAAGTTATAGTTTTATTTTTTGGAGAAACATAATATACTTATAAATACGTATTTTGTTTATGCTAATTAAGAATGAATATGTCCTAAACAAGCTTGCAAAAAGCTTCTATTGTGACCGGACCCTAATTTGAAATATTTACGCTTTTTTTAACAGCGACCCTCAAATGAAAGCGATCCGACATAGAGCATTTTGAATGAGTCTTCAAAGATTTATTTCCCTTATGAGAAATTTAAAAACACGCACCTAGCTATAAAGTAAGGTAAACGAACTCGTAAAAGCTCATCGTGTGGCCAGACCATTATTTTGAACAAATAAATAAGTCATCGCCTTCGTATTTTCTAAAACTATTTTTTTTTGTCACTTGTGCATGTGATTTGAAATGTAATGCTACGTAAAAACATACGGTAACGGAAAAATTCGATAACTTATACGATAACAATGGTGTCTGTTTATATGTAACCAAATCCTAAAAAAAAATTATAAATATGTGTATTTTCAAGAAATATATTAACGTCGATTTAGGGCACGGTTACATTTTAGCAATAATAAAAAAAAAACAGCTTTTTAAGCCGAAATAGTAATATGGCGGTTGTCCACGCCAATCCTGCTATAAAAAAAACCGTTTTTAATGGACTTTTCGGTGCCCTGGGCTACATATAAACGGATCCAACTTTGGTTCAAAACCAAACTTCAAACCAAACTAATTAAGGTCGTAGTGATAGTCATCGCTCAGTCATTTTGTAATTTTGGTTTGGAGCGGTGTTTAAATATCATTCGAACCTATTGCAGTTTGAAGGGGTTTGAACTTGATAAGAATTAATAATTTTGAAAAAAAAAAATGCTGCCATGACCTTAGTTAGTTCGAAGCAAAAACTGATCTATGTAAATACAGCCTTAAAGATCAAGATTTTACGTCGCATCCAAAAACACTTAAATTGTTTATTTTTTAAAGAAAATGATGCTCTCATAAAACAAACAAAATGAAGACAATAATTACCTTAATTAATCTGAATTAAAATATCCCTTATTCTATCCAAACAACACACTTTAATTCAACTGAAATCACTGCGTTTAATGAATGTATCCATATAAATGTTTGTTTATGATCTATCCATGTATTGATGAAATTATACGCAATTAATATCCCCAAAACAGTAAAATTTAACTTCCTCTAAACAGTAACCTTTTCATATATTTTACATAAATGTTATCGACGAAACGACGATATCCTTTAATATAATGACGGTTCATATCTATACTGTCGAATAAGTAATCCTAACGCTTATAAGTTCATATCCAACAATACTGATTCACCCTGCTCAGAAAATCCCTATTAAAAATAACATATTCTGAGCCAATAAGCCAGACGAACAATGGGGAACACATTCGTTTATTACAGTTTGACTTCGACCCAAAAAATGGTGCGAGCTTATTAATGGAACATAAACGAACATATATCTAACGGGGTCGTTTTTGGATCCATATTGATTTCATTAACAAATATATTCATTAAAAGGGGCTTGAATACTATACGATAAAAAACCCAAATGATTAAGAATAAATAGCTGTCAACAATATATGCTTAAGTGCATAGTTTATTTACACTTGAGGTCTAGGTATGGGTTCATGGATAAAGAGTGCGCAAACAAATACCGTTCAAAACAAATTGTGATTTACTCATTTTACGTTTCAAATAAAAATACAGATTTCTTTACATATATTTCTCAGTGAATGTGTTGATTATGGGCCTGGCCATACTGGAGACCGTTTCTAGTTTATTTTTTTTCTTACAAGCTGTGTTTTCAGGCGAATTCCTTTTGGGATACTAAAAAGCGACAACACGCCCTTTAAATTGCGTTTGAAAAATACTAAGAGAATAATAAAAGAATAATAATAATGAGGTTATAATAAAGAGCGCATAGGAAAACACTGTTTGATAGGAAAAGGCTTCCAATGTGGCAAGGACCTAATACGTTATTTCAAAATTACTTCTTTTTATATTCAAATAATATTAAAAATCAATATCAAATTGAAAATTTGAAATAACTTTAAAACCGCTTATGATGAAAATCAAAAAACATTTTTATTCAAAGATTTCATCCAAAAGTAAAATAGAAATAGAAATCATTCTTATAATTTTAGGTTCTGGTCACACTGAATTATTTCTTATCAATGAAAAACTCTTGGCGTTGATTTTTTTCGAGCGTTTGTATAACCGATTATCCATGAAAAAGGGTAAATTGCACTATTGGAAAACAACGTAGTTCCCAATGTTACCAAGTCTTCTTGTTCGAAATTGGCTTTTCATATTCACCTTAAAAAGAACCCACTCGTCTAGGCAGACTTCTAGTTCTACTGTTGTCTTTTGTCAGCCCCCTCTTAATTGATATTCGATATTTACTCGACTTCTTTGGTTTATATTCTAAATATTTGATACGCATGATCCATTGCGATTATGGTGACCCTGGGTAAGTGGGTATTTATAAAATGAAGGGTCCTTCTAAATATGTTGAATTGAGGCACACCAAGAAACTATAATGCAAATGGTCAATGGATTTAAATGTTTGATAAGATACAGGTCTCTTTCAACTGCCGTGTGGAATATAATACACGAAACCACAGTGAATCTATAGTAATATTTCAATAAAAATTGCGTCGCTTTCAAATTAAGATTTGCCATAGAATTCTATATATTATGTATATTTTTGCATTCTTAGAGGAACATGTCAATGAGCACCAACAACAAGCTTAATTAACACATTTTGTTGAAACAAATAGTTTATAATATCCAGTTTTGTAATTCAATCACGGTCATTTTATTTAATTTATATGAGAATAAAGTCAATTATGGAAGCGTTTAAGGACCAGGAAAAATCACAAATGGAAATTTATTGGCCGAGAGCAGAATTATTGATATCTAAAATAGTCCGCCAATAGATAGAACAATTACGGTCACTGAAAGGCTAACTTAGTCAGATATTATAAACATATATTTATCTATACTATCCACATAGAATATTATTGCAATGAAATTGTATTCAAACTAAGTCTTGTTTGATTTTCCTGGCCCTGTAATTACTTGTTTTCCTGAAGGAAACCAGGATCGAATTTGTTACTTTTCATGTCAATGAGCCATAAAAGTCCATCAGAAGGTCGCCCTTCACAATTGACTGCGATAAACATAATATGACCCGCATTGTATTAAGGTATAACTGGTTAGAGTTATGACCTTTTTTTAGATTTACTTATTCTTAAGTTGCCTTTCCCATATGTTTCCCGAATCACATGCAAAATAAACTATTTTTGACAGTAAAAATGTTGATTGTACGCCATTCAGCATTGAACACGATAAACAAAATGTAAGATGTAACCAGGTTAGAGTTCGATCCAGGCCACATGGGAAGCCTTTTCAAGCTTTTCCCCCTACAAATCGTGTTTTTCATTGCATTTCTTATGGGAACGTATAAAGGAGTCAAGCCTAAAAATAATACAAAGAACTTTTTTGGGGGTTCCATAAGAAGGAATACATTGAAAAAAAAAACGGTTGGTTTGGATAAACAGCTGGGAAAATCTTCCCGTGTGGCCAGGTCCTGAAAGTTAGGGCATTTTTATTGGGGATTATTCTTTTGGTGTTTTTCTAGATGTTTTCAATCGAAGGAAATGAAACTATAATTGAAAGCGAAAATATTTATTATACATACATCACAGTATACTTAAGGTCACAGTCAGAATATAAACAGCCGCTTTATATTATATGTAAAATATTAACTTGTTATATAATAAAACTATGCAATGACAATATCATTAAATACAAATAGAGTTGACAGCGTCATGTTCATAAAGGCTTAACAAAAATAATGCGAAAAAAGAAGAAAACATTCAAAATACATCAATGGACGGAAAAAAAATATTAAGTTACGTGTACATCTGATTCAGCATTCTTATACATGTGAATACAAATTTATCAATACATATACACAGATTCAGTGCCTATACTGAAACCATTTCTACAAAGTGACGGAATGCCACATATTAATATAAAATATTATTTATATATAGGCCTATATATATAAACTAAACAAATCAGCAGAAAACATAAGATGCTTCAAAACAAAGTATAACAATTAAGGGACAAAGCAAGTAACCCATTCGACAAAACGTCGAAAGGACCTTCAGATTTTGACTCACAAGAATGTCGGATACCTGGGCCCATATTTATCAAAATCTAAGTACGCTTACATTCTAAGTTCACAGTCAATATCTCGGTTATTACTAGAAATTTCCGCTTGAAACATTTCGAATAGCTTGAAATCGCATCAATGATTATGATTATAGCTGTTTGATTGTATATGTCCAGCTAGGAATTAAGTTTTCACCCACTGACTTAGAATGTAAGCGTGCTTAGATTTTGATAAATATGGGCCCTGTTTTCGTTGCGTACTTAGTAACAAAGTCCACGAAACATCGCGACGAGGTCGACCGTAAAAACGACGTCCGGGAAAATTTCAGACGAGCCGAAATACGAACGTCCTCTCGAAGCAAGCCTTAAAAAGATGTCTATTGGACAACCCGTACCGAATAGATTGTGTCTGAGTTTATCTTATGAATTATTTTTAATAATCCTGTTGAGCATATTGAGCAAAAGCACACTCTTGACATAAATTTGCAAACATATCGCAATTCAAAAAGTTACATTTTTTTCTTTCATATTTACTCGTAAAATACACAATTACATCACAGTCTTGGATATTATGATATACATTGTACTTAAGCCTTAAGTTAAGGCTCAGTAGTACACTTGTTGTCTTATAAAAATAAAATATAATACATGTAGAAGAAACAGTCTCGAGAAATAAATAAATAGATTCATTAAACACAAATTATCAATAAATTCTCATTTCTGATCGAATAAAGTTCGTTGTACTGCAAATTACACCAAAAATTACAATAAAGCGATATGACATACTTTTAAGACGAACAGGATATTATTCATGTTTGATTAGCCAAACTGAAATAAATATATTGCACATACATGTACGAATCCCGAACAATGTGTAATAACTGAAGGGCTCCGTGCAACAATGCGTTGAGTCTGGAATCGACGTTTTGAGAAAAGAGACATCGAGTGTTTTTAAATTGGTCATTCATATATAGATTGGCAAATGGCTAAACAATGATATTATCATGATCGTATTGATTTCGAGGCATTGATCAAATATAAAACAAGGATCTATAATCACTTGACAATTTGCAATACATTTTAGCGAAACATGTGAAGTTAACTTAACACATTGTTGCACGGAGCCCTTCAACTCTTACTGTAACAGTTGAAGGATAATTAAGGGATAATCCCTTCGAAAAGATCGTCCCATAAAAATTTATAATTTTGGCAACTAAACTGCCCTCAATCCTTTATGAAGCACATTAAGTCGTTGCCAAAAATAACGACAGATAACTTATGTAAAATTTGGATTTGCCGATTCTATAATAGGCAGTTGACATAATTCGAAATAATTTGCATTTTGGCACCGATTTCGTTTTGATTGCACATGTCGTTTTCCAGAACTTCTTAAAGGGTTGTCTTTTAATTTAATGCGCTCCCCATACAATTAACACGTAGACAAATAATAATTGTCATATAAAACGTTGAAATAATGGGTATTGTATATGCGAAAAAAATACATATAATTCGTTTAGAGACTAAGTAATGTCGTTTCTCATGATTCGGGATAGAATACTTTTTTTACCTTATATCAAAGCGACATCAAATTCCAATGACGAACTATCACACACTATAAAATATGTAAATGGAGACAAACAAGACATTGACTGTACTGAATCACCTTAATGTAATTTGAAACTGATGACATGGAATCGAGTTCGGATGAAATCTATCCCTCAAATTATAACATGATATAGAAATCCATTTTGCCCTTCTGATGAACTTTTGATTTGGAATTGACTTTGGATGAAATCCACCCCCTTCAATTTATAAAGTGATATATAAATCCATTTTTCCCTACTGATAAGAGGGATTTAAATTTGGAATTGATTTGAAATTTGCTTTGTATGAAATCATCCCCCTCAAATTACAACACGATACATGAATCCATTTTCCCCTACCGATGAGACGGATTTGAATTTAGAATGGCTTTGAAATTAACTTTGCATGAAATCAACCCCTTTTAATTATAAAACAAGATCAAAATATAATATATAATATAATATCTAATACAAGTACATTTTCCCTTATGATGAGTCGGACTTTTAATTTTCTGATCAGGAACCAACTCCGTGAGAGATAATGCAAACACGATTAATGTAACCAAAATAACTGGTCAATACAGTACAACACTCCCTGATGTTATGCATTATCATGCGACAAAGCATTGTAAAAGGTTTACATGTGTAAATATGTTATATAGAATAAGCAATTATATGGTATGACGTTTTTACAATTGGTAGGTACACGTCCATAATACATGTATTTCCATTCACTGATAAAGGAATACTAAGGAAACAAAAATGTAACATTCAAAATGAAAAAAAAAAACACATAAAAATCATCCATCGAGCTACATTATAACAGCCCTCTGAAATAATGCTTTTTAGTTTCTTTGACTAAGATCTTTAATTTATGATCGATGCCAAAAAATCACCGCTAAGTTTTATGAATAATAAGCTCTTACTCACTTCAATTATGGCATATTCTTTAAGATTTTTTTCTTAATTTGATATGTTTGTTTATGGAACATATAGCTTCGAATGAAAACAACCTATTGAGTTTCAAATACATGTAGCATAATTTCGTGTTTTTTCTTTATTTCCATTTAAATAACAACAGATGTGCGATAGGGGTACATGAAAAGTGGCTGTAAAATTACTTTTTAAAGTTTCAAATATCTTCATATAAAATGAGATCAATCAACATCCTGATAATTCTATCACAGACAAAATCATGTAATAAGTAAAAGATAATAGTTTGCAATTCGAATCGAAACAGTTTGTACAAAAATTAAGAAATATTCCTATTATGAAAACTTTATTGACACGTAAACATGCAAACATTTACGTACATGTTCGTGTATAATACCTGTAAATCTCACGAATATGATTCTAAATCGTCATTTACTCTTGGTAATAAGTTTAAATAATTGTTTAGTTTGATCTATTCTACATTGGTATATATTTTTTGTTAAATGCATGCTATTTCTAACACATTAGAATAAATTAGTTTAAATACACTTGTAAGTGTTTAGTTTGATCTATCCTACACTGGTATATATTTTTGTTGAAGGTATGCTATTTCTAACACAGTAAGCACTTTCTTGTAAACTAGAAGGTCAGTGACCTTGGATCCCCCGTGGACTTCAACAATTCGTCAATTCAGAATTGTCAGTACTTATTGAAATCTTCCTTGGAAATAACGAACTAATTTGCATACACAAAATATCTAATATGAAAAAAAGAAGGTTTTAGTAGAGGACCGAATTCTACATTTCCTAAGCTTATATATCTGTAAATTAATTGAAGGAGACGCACCATCAAAGATTAAACGATGTCTTTCGCGCAACGTCTTTCTCACAACGTCTTCCTCATAACGTCTTCCTCATAACATCTTTCTCACAACGTCTTTCTCACAATGTCTTTCTCACATCGTCTTTCTTACAATGTAATTCACGCAACATCTCTCACAACGTCTCAATCGACAATGTTTTTCTCACAACGTCTTTCTCACAACGTCTTTCTTTAAATTGATTTTGTCACATCTTCTCACAACGTCTTTCTCACAACGTCTTTCTCAAAACGTCTTTCTCAAAACGTCTTTCTCAAAACGTCTTTCTTAAAATTGGTTTTCTCAAAACGTCTTTCTTATTACTTATTTCTCACAACGTCTTTCTCACAACGTCTTTCTTAAAATTTATGTTGTCACAACGTCTTTCGAAATAACGTCTTTCGAACACCGTCTTTCTTAAAGTTAATTTTCTCAAAACGTCTTTCTTACAACGTCTTTCCTGAAATAGACTTTGTCACAACGTTTTTCAAACGTCTTTCTCACAACGTCTTTCTTAAACTTGATGTTCTCACAACGTCTTTCTCCAAACGTTTTTCTCACAACGTCTATCTCACAACGTCTTTCTTAAAATTGATTTTCTCACAACGTCTTTTCAACAACGTCTATCTCACAACGTGTTTCAAAACCTCTTTCGTAAAACGATTTTCTCACAACGTGTTTTGCACAACGTTTTTATAACATTTCTTCGAAACGTGACGCCATTTCGACAATTTGCGGTTGATCGACATGAAACCTTGACCAGGCACAGCTTCAATATTTTTTTTTTTCTTTTTTAGAACTCTAGCTTAATTTATTCACAGATTGTTCCATCATTGAACACAATTCGGCATTCAAGGAATAAGACGATTGATGGATCGACATGAAACTATGTTGAGGCAGAATTTCTACTTGGCAGCTAGCAAAGACAGGGCATATATTGACTGTCTTCCTAATGCATACATACTTCAATGATAATATCTTATATTATAACCTACATTTCCTAAACTGACTATAATTTTCGCCCTTTTTCAAAGTGCTCCAGAATCGACAATTTTCAACCGATCGAGATGAAACTTTGACGAGGCACGACTTTAGACCTCGGTTTATACTTGTATAAAATTTAAAAACACTAGCTCAAATTTTTCACACCAAACTTGCGTGCACAAAGTACTTAGCATCTGAAAAAAAATCACGGGGATAATTAAAAATCGACAATTTTTAAAGTGCTACAGAATCGACAATTTTCAACTGATCGAGATGAAACCTTGACGAGGCACGACTTCAGACCTCGGTTTATACGTGTATAAAATTTCAAAGCTCTAGCTTAATTCCTTCATACCCAACTCGCGTGCACAAAGTACCCTATCTCAAGCGGGACAGACAGACGGACGGACGGACGGACGGACGGACAGACGGACGGACGGACGGACAGACAGACGGACAGACGGACAAGCTCAACCCTATATCCCCTCGTTTTCACGGGGGATAATAAGATCTTTTATCCATTATTTTTGCCTAAGGTTTTCTTTCCTCACCCACAAAAATATATGAATGAAAAATAATAAAATAATACAATAATAATATCAATTGAACTATTTTAGGATTGAATAAGCGCATCATTGCGTACGCACGATTCATTAAGAATTTAGAAATGCATTTCATACACACCTCCAAACACATTCGTTGGTTTTGAGCTCTGTTAAAACGTTTATCAAACCTGATTATATTTTGTTTATGGCTGGCCATATTAAGTTGAAGAATCTTATAACTTCATAACATACTCAACCGAGAAAATATGAATTATATTTATTCATTTTAACTATCATATTTATAACAAGACGCAAGCTGCACTGGCATTTTTACCATCCTCTCCTAGCCGCCCGGTACTCATAATGGTCGACATATTTTCTTTTGTCGATCTCGTTACTAGAGTCTTCTCTCTTCTCGGCAAATCCACTGAACTCGGTGATCTAGCATCTAACCTCTTTTTCTCACCTCCCTTCTTCTTTAAATTTGAGTCAACACGCCCGAATTTCGTTCCGGGAGCAATCTTTTTAGTCGTTGCCTTAGTATCGCTCACCGGATGTTTTGGTATGACGTCAATGACGTCATCATCGTCACTGCTCATGCCGCCACCTTGGAATGGTAATTGGTGAGAGGCGGTGGCGGTTTTGCGCTTGACGAGAGGTGGCGCTGGGTGTCTCGGGGTGGGGGCGGTG
>LQRL01086750.1:21676-33942 GCA_001703475.1 Hydroides elegans
TTGGTGTAACGCGAGGGTACGGTTTCTGCTTGAGGAGCTTTATCTGAAAAATGCAACACAGTAATTGTTATTCGAAAATTTTGTCTGGCTACATATTGTCATTGTTTTATCAGTATCGACCTCTGTATATCTCAATGGCTAACTGAGCGAGAGCACCAAGTTAGTGGTCAAAATCTCGTTTATTCGTTTTAACCTCTTTTTAAAAACATTCTTTAGAACTCTCTGTAAGTGAATACAAATTTTGTAGTTTGAGCTGATTTTGTAAACGTTTTAATGTTATATTCTTGATCATAAGATACATCTACCCCCCTAAAATACCTTGTTGCGAGGACCGAACCGCTAGAATGAGTTCTAGATCTTGTTGAAGTTTCTGTTCAGCGGCATCTGTTGAAAACAATATTATTAATTCTTCATTTCTTTTTATGTACATCAAGAAGCATGTCTCATTTAAATGTTTGATTAGTATAATCATGTATTTTGATTCTTTAAAAGTCTTAAGCGGCATATGTTGAAAATAATATTTATTTCTTCATATATGCATCCAGAAACACGCATATGCCAAGTATTTGATTATTGTTCATGCATTCTGATTTTCTTTTCTTTTCTTTTTTTCAAACAGTTGACTTCACACATATACTCGTATACTCGGTTTTTTTGTAATAGGGCATTGCAATTGCCATTGAAAGATTAAGTTACAGAAAATGTGCACGAAATGAATATTTGATGAGGATTCAAAAAGCCACCGGAAATAGTACAAAAAGGGCTTAAAGAAACACAAAATTGGCATGAAATTAAATAATTCCTATTAACTTAAAGGCTTAATTCGCAATACTGATCGTGTTTTATTCATCTTAGCTGTGCACGAATATCAGCAGATTTCTAATATCATCGTTTTAAATATAATGATAAAAATATATTCGTTTTTATTTTGACTTAGTTCCTTACCAGCCTCGGTTTCGGCGACAAACTCGGGGTCATCAAGTACAGTGATTCTCGGCAGCTGTTGGTGTTCCTCGCACAGCCAAAGGGTCTTACCGCTTGGCGTATAGCACCTTTGAAATAAGAATATGACAAATAGTTGAAGCCATAATTAAAATGAGAGTTTTAACATAACGAGGAGAATTACTTGTTAAAAATATGTTTTGAAACGATAATGAAGTAATTCACGGCAGTTGGTGGTGCTCCTCACATAACCAGAGGGTCTTGCCACTTGGCGTGTAACACCTTCGAAATAAAATATGACAAACAGTTGAAACTATAATCGAATAAGATAACATAACATAGTGATAACATAGTGAGGAGAATTTTTTTTTTGTTTTGTTTTATAACAATAATGTAGTCATTCTCGGCAGCTGTTGATGTTCTTCACACAACCAGAGGGTCTTGCCACTTGGTGTGTAACACCTTAAAATATAGGGGGAAAATAAAAGGATTTTTGGGTTGAAAAGATTTAACATACACCAAAAGGAAATATTCACCAGGTTTAAAGGCACGACAATATTATTGGAGACATAATAATGTGATTGATTAGAATCCAACTCGAGACTAAAAAGTCTATAGACAAGATTTCGATGTAAACTCAAACGGGGACCTTGTCTAGGATTATCCAACACTTCTTGCTTAGTCTATCGATGACCAAACCTTACTTCTTAAGAGCTTTTAACATTTGGAGTATAAAATTCAGGCTATATCCTGTATCAGTCCCCATATGGTTAATTTTCCATAAACGAAACAACGGGCATCATAGCGATTTAAGCCCTCCAAACGGATTAAAGGGGACCATTACAGGATATAGCCAAAATTCATTTGACTTAATTGCTATTCTCAGAGCTTTCCGGCCTGACTAGATTCTACTTTAACTAGAAGGTCAGTGACCTTGGATCCCCCGTGAACTTCAACAATTCGTAGATGCAGCATGGTCAGTTTTTACCAAAATTAACCTTGGAAATAAACCATGAAGTTTGACTAAGTTCAGAGGGCTGTAATTCCGACAATTTTACGTCGATCCAACTGAAACCTTGACGTTGCAAATCTATAATCCTTGTTTGTATCGAATATCGAGAGAAAAAACCTCTAGACACGTCCATTAATGGCGATGTGATGTCTACAAGACACCCACCCTAAGCGCAAATAAAACATGAAGTTTGACTAAGTTCAGAGGGCTGTAATTCCGACAATTTTACGTCGATCAAACTGAAACCTTGACGTTGCACATCTATAATCCTTGTTTGTATCGAATATGAAGAGAAAATACCTCTGGGCACGTCCAGTGATGGCGATGTGATTTCTACAAGACACCCACCCTAAGCGCAAATAAAACATGAAGTTTGACTAAGTTCCGAGGGCTGTAATTCCGACAATTTTACGTCGATCCAACTGAAACCTTGACGTTGCACATCTATAATCCTTGTTTGTATCGAATATCGAGAGAAACTAGAAGGTCAGTGACCTTGGATCCCCCGTGAACTTCAACAATGCGTATATGCAGGATGGTCAGTTTTTACTAAAATTAACTTTGGAAATAACGAACTATTTTGCAAATAAACAAGATCATGCGATGAAAGAAAAACAGAGTAACATTTTGCATCATCACTCACTTCTTTCTGAAGACATGTCTTGAACTGACGAGACCAGTTGGCAAAAGTATCCTCAGTTTATAAATTAAAGAAAATATGCTTTTATAAGCACGAGCTCATATAGCACATCCAAAATGCTTTTGAGAGGCAACTGACACGGCCAGTGAAGTAACAAGATAATTTTATTACATTAAATTTTGCTAATATAAGCACATCCCAGATACTTTTGAGACGCAGCTGACAAGGCAAGTGAAACAAATATATCATTTAACTTACATAGCAAATATGCTAATATAAGCACGATTACTTTTGTAAGCCGATTCCAAATGCACAAGGCTCCCCAGATAGGTGTTAACACATCTCTATTAATTTGCTGATTAATATGCTGATATAAGCATGATTGCTTATAAATATGTTTATACCCAACTCGCGTGTACAAAGTACCCTATCTCAAGCGGGACAGACAGACGGACGGACGGACGGACGGACAGACGGACGGACGGACAGACGGACAAGCTCAACCCTATATCCCCTCGTTTTCACGGGGGATAATTAAAAACTCAACAAGACTCACATACCTTTTGAGGTTTCCCCGTGTGCAGCCGGTGTCCTTACTCATGACGTACGTGCGCAGTGCTTGGTAAATTGGTTTAATGTCGACGTGTATTTCCTTGCCCATCAGCTACAACAGAAACGTTTTTTTTTCGATAACCTACATATTACATCATATAATTTCTTGAGAAGACGAAAGAATTGATTTTTTGGAGTAAGGTAAATCTATGTCCAAGTGTATTTCTTTGCTCACCAACAAGAGTTGAAAATTATACCTCATGGTTTTCTTTGGAAGGAGGGGCGGTGAGAACAATGATAGGGGGAGGGGCTGGGCTTATACATGTGCAAGAAACCCTCGATAATTCATTCAGTTTTGCCCGGTCCCGATTTCAGTACTTATATGATCTTATGGAAAACATTGAATTGACAGGTCCCGATTGATTCAAATCCCGGTTATTTCAAACAAATGACCTTGGTTCGAATATATGAAGTTTTACTGTAAATTACGAATAAATGTTTTACCTCAGCTAGGTTCTTGATGAGTTTTTCGCCATCCGACGTGCGCACAATATTGAGGTTGATACCGCTATGCTTCAGAATGGCCATGATTTGGCCCATATAGGCCGCTGTAGCTTTCCATAGGAATAGTAGAGCATGACCAGATAGTTCAATTGGGAAACCCTCGCTTGCAGGGTGCCAGCCCTTGACAGAAAGAGGCAGATTTTTAATAATATTAAATATTCGACACTCTATGCCTTAAAATGGCCATGATTTGGTTCATGCAGCCCATTTCTGTATTGTCTGCTCCCATGAAGATGTTTGGTAATAATAGAATATATCAATATATATCGTTTAGTTGATTTATATTTATTTCAAATTTCTCAATGCTTCAAAACTGTTCGTGATACTACATATTTTAATATGTTAAAGATGTTCAATTTCATTAGAGATTATTCTTTTTATGAAGTATTGACGTTATTCATGATGTTTCAGAAATTATTTTAAAACACAATATTCTAAATCTAAGATTTTCTAAAAATGAATTAAGCTAAAATGAATTATTCTAAAAATGAATTACGCTTATGTAGCTCACCCCTTCATATTCGCAGAGAATCTTGATGCAGAACTGTCCAGCCTTGAGGTTATCAAACACAAACGAACGTTTCCCGCGGCTGACGTCGTCCTCAACGTCTATCTCAACGTCGACGTCCTCTATGCCAGATTCCTGTGACGTCAACATTAAGATTAGCTTGTATTGTGTACAAAAAGGTGGAACAAGAGAAATACTCTTTTTGGTTGAAAATTGTCATATCTAGAGTGATTTGCCACTTACATATACATGTTAAGGGCCATACATGCGAATGATATCGTCTAATATTATTGACTTATTTCTTAATATATAAAACACAGGCCTAGTAAGAATACTATTTAGAAATAAAGTGAAAATGTCTAGATCTAGTGTCACAATGTTGGATCAGGTTGGCCCTTAGTTGAAGTCGGGCTGTTCGAATGCTACAAGGCAAGAAACCAACCTTGCCCTTAAAGACCTCTTGACCATTAAATGCACCATCCTAAAACGCGAACCGCTTTTGTATTTTTCATAGAAATAGCATAACAAGTATATCTTTTTTACACAAAAAATATAAATCATGGCCATTCATGATAAAACCTGAGCATAATTTATGTTTTGGTGTAAACGCATACACTTGTTTTGCTATTTCTATGAAGATTAAAAAGTGGTTCAAAAACTGGTCACGTTTTAGGGTGGTGCATTTAATGGTCAAGAGGTCTACACAATCAGATTACTTTGAACAATGGACAACATAAATCTTAAGCGCAAGTCTAAGTCACTTTGTAATAAACGTTGAACATTAGACCTACATCAGCCGAATCCTCGCCCGCCCCGTCCCCTATAATATCGGCGACGAAGATGCGCGGATAAGGGTCCCGGTCGTCCGTATATGCGCTGATCTGACGGAGCAGTTTGCGTTGCGCCAATTCGTATAATTCCTGTTAAATGAATAAATATATTTAAGGTATAAACAAATTGAGTTCGGAAATAGATGCAACGAAGATGCGCGGGTAAGGCTCCCGATCGTCCGTATAGGCGCTGATCTGACGAAGCAATTTGCGTTGCGCCAATTCGTATAATTCCTTAAATGACCAATATAAATATTGAAATACTTTTAATAATTCAATTGGTTAAAAACCATTTTGATTCTAGACATTCAAATATAATTCTAAATGTGTGCGTTGATCTGACGATGCAGTTTGCGCCAGGAGAAAATATATTTTATACCAGCTATTTTTATTATCATTATTATTTTTTGAAGAGGTGATCATTTCGGAAAGAATATTGTCTATACCACATGAGCTACAATGTAGCTTATTTATATGTACTTTGAAGGCCATTTTCTTTCTTCTGTATGTTTCATGACTGCACACCATTGGTTTGCGCAATATCAAATAAACAATTCAAACATTTTGATTGTGCATGTACATAGAGCCTATGTTAAGTGTAAACAATAGCATCATATAACCTTGAAAGCCATTTCCTCAAACGTTAAGCCCTTTTTTTTGGAAAGTTTATTTTTGCTTTATTTGCAACCCGAAGGTTGAATTGTTTACAATTTATATTTCACACACATTATACGATTTATATACTAAGAACACTTTGTTATAATTATCGATCTGTGTAAGCAATCAATGTGACAATTTGACGGCGCAGGTGAAACTCACATGGGTTTCGATTGCTGCCAAGTCTTACACATTTTAATTGCACACCATTGCAAAGACATATCGATAAATCCCTAGGGGCTAGCATCTTTGACATGAATCTTGGGGCATGCGGGGATTCGAACTCACGTCCCTCTGATTCATGTTTGCTTGGCTGGCCAGCGCTTATACCAACTACGCCATCGTACCGTGCTTTAGTAGTGCAATAGATTTAAAATATAAATATTTTTTTTCAAATAAATATTAAAATATAATTAAAATACCTTAAAAGCCATTTCCTTTTGACTCATACTCGTCGGCGTCAGCGGGCGTCCCTCGGCTACATCCTCGTCCTCGGCAACCGAGGCCAGAGATTCGCTAACACTGGCGAGGAGCTCGGTTTCCGCCAAGGCATTCGCCACTTGGAAGTTGATCTTGGGGTAGCCGAGGGACAGCATGCCGATCTGGTGAAAAAAGGTTATGCGTAAGATTTAATTTGATCTTTTAAGATATATAAACTACTAAGACTTAGGCAGAAGCCTAGTAAAGTTGAGTTACCCTACGAATTACATACAAAAATGTGTAGGATTTTTGAGTGAATATTCCTTTGACAATGCAAGATGTGCTTCTGGCATTTGTTTTGCTACTTGGAAGTTGATTTTTGGGTAGCCGAGGGATAGCATGCCGATCTGGAGAAAAAAGAAATGCTATAGATCTATATAGGATTTATTTATTTTGTTTAGATATAGAAATTTAGACTTAGGTAAAAGTCTTATTTAGTTGAGGATACCTACGAACAATAAACGGTAATCTGCAGGATTCTTACTTAATTCACATTTGACAGAAGATCCTCAGCTTGGAGATTTTTACGATAAGAATATGATGTATTTTACGTTATTTACATATAGGCTATGTATTGCAATACACTATTGTTTGATAATTTGTTTGTTAACTTCTGAAAGCATCAATAAATAGTTCCTAATAAATGCATACCGGTACATTCAGATTAAATATTTTAGATTTTTTATTTATCCCTGCCCGTTCGATGTTATTTTCAAAAACATCAAAATATAAACAGATTCTCATACCTCAGTAGCTTCCCATTTGAATCCCGTTCCCACCACAGCCAGAATGATTGGTTTCCTCAGATTGTGTGCGAATCGAAATTCGATCTGACAATTGGCGGACATAGCGTACTCGTCCGATACACATGCCACAACCACCTTGGACTGTTTGATTCCCACAGCGATGTCCTCGTATAGGCCTTTCTGTTTTGGTAAAAATAACATAAAAATCTATTAAATATGTCCTTATATATGCCTTTTTTTTTGTGATTGGTAACAAAAGGTATTAAATGTCATCGTACAGCGGTTTATGTCTCTTTGCTGCTGGAATCAAGACATTTCATGCACACCAATATGTTTTGTAGTAGTGCATAAGGGAATTTGACTATCTAACTCTCTAAACTGGTAATGAACACCTTATTATTAATAAATATTTCGTGAAATGGCACGTTCTTTACATACATATAATTCGAGACCTTGCAATTGGCAACGGATTTATCCTCATAAGTTTTTCATGCAAGATACATGCCATGGAAACCCCACTCACCCTGCCGACTTGTTCGATGTCAAGCCAGACGCTTAGTTCTCCTGCCTCGCGCAATAATTCTTTGATCTGACGCGGATCTCCGTGTCCTGTATTTTGGGGGAAAAAGTAGTACTTCATTAAGAATGCAGGAGGATTAAGATTCTTTATTAATACATATTTTTTTTCCCAAGATAATGGATTTTAAATTTTGTAAACACCTTATCAATAATGAAAGTGTCTTTAATGTGCCTTTCAAGACCTTTCATTTGAGCCTATAACCAAGTCTCTATGACCTTCCGTTCAAAAGTTCTGGCCCGTACAAAAAAAGTATGACGGACAGAAGACAGACGGACAGACAGACGGACGGACATCACAAACCTTTTGGGTTGGGGCCTAATAAAACCGTGAAAATCGAGAGCGCATTTAGTATTTCGTGTGTACATCTAGCTTTTATACAGAGATAAATCAAAACAACCTCACATTTACAAATCTAACCCAATTTCTAAACGCCATGAAAAACATATACCTAGAGCGCCCTCATGTCTCCTCGCATGTTTTGCTTCCACGGCCGAGGACGAATTATTCCACGCGTAACTGACGAAAACATCAAAAGTCTGTTCAGCCTCGTTTCCATTCGACGCCATCTTGGTTTTCAGGTGCCCGAGCAGTTCCTCGAGTCTCGTTTTGAATTCGTGCTTGCGTTGGAAGTTGACGTAGACCTGTTTTTGTCATCGGAGATATCAAGAAATATAGTAAAAAAAAATTTTTTTAAACTCTCAACAAAAATTTAGTGTAAGTATATTTTACTTGGCGTATACATGTAAGTGTATTTTACTTGGCGTTGATATTGAATGTTACTTAATTTAAAAGTGCGATTTAGCAAACGAAAATGTAAACAAAATATGCCTATTCAACTTACGAATTTATTTAGGTTATACTAAAAAGGCAAACATGTATATATTTTTTCGCGGAGGTAGGCCTTATATTGTATTAATAATATGACCGACCAAGATTATTGTCGAAATCCCCATAGAAGCTAATCGTAATAAGCATGTATAAGCAAAGTTAGCACATGGCTTATATACGCACGTGTTCTGAGACTTGGATTCCGATAAAGCTGGACTGCTGCCACTGTCTACTCGTGCCGACCATGCACAGCTGAATCTCCTTGCGTAGCGAATTCTACAAAACAAATATGAGAAATAAATGGATACTGATATATACAAAAAAAACTAAACGGTGAATTTTCAAAAAGAATAAGGATGTATTGAGTTTTGGATGTGTGTTTATGTTTTCATTTCTCATTTACCACAGTTTACTTGCTGTAATAGAAAGCTTTTATACGTTGTGTGAAAATAAACGAATTGTAAACTTGTTATTCACATTATATCGGCCAAATATTGAAAACACACAGATTTGATATGACTATAACTTTTGAGGACCTTACGTTTTATTTACCTTACTTTTTATGACCTCACTTCTTTCATGACCATTCTTATTTGATTATCCTATCATTTTATGACCTCACCTTTGCGAACTGGAAGAATCGTTTGCACTGTTCGTCTTCGACAAAATCGTCTGACACGAAAACCAAAACGAGGCGAGCATTCTTCATGGCCATCGCAACCTGTTCGATGCCTAGTTGGGAGAGGTTCTCCGCGAACCAACTGCAAATTAAAATCATATATAATACAATAAAGAAATAATCTTACAGTCTAAAGCCGTTTAACACCTTAACAACACTTTAATAAACGAAAAGTTAGAAAGACTGTTTTATTTCTATACTTTTCAAACAAATCGAACGAAGGTGTATCGTAAATAAAGATTATTTCATCATAAACTATGCCAAACGTTTCAATTTAGTTTAATTCTTTATATAGATTTTTCATTATGTGATAAAATTCTATGAGTATACTTGCTCTTATAGCTGATTTCATACATGTCATATAATAAATGAACCTTAACATAACTCTTTTTCCATAACCCTAATTCCTTACCATCTATATTTATTCTTCTCCAATTGCGCCTTAATCTCCTGAATATCGACCATTTTGGCGCGGTCCTGCTCATTCTCCGGAAGGTCCTTATCACAATGCAGCATGAAGATATCATTACGCAACGAGTCTTTCATGTCATCTAGTTCACGCATGGCATTTTCCAGTTGGAGCTCGTAATCACTACTCGATTGGGGAGGTAGACTGCCTGTAAAAATAATGTTTTTAATTTAAACGAGTCCTTGAAATATAAGATGAATAAGATCTACTTTTCTTTCTAGTTCAAGCATGGCGTTTTCCAGTTGGAGTTCGTAGTTACTGCTAGATTGGGGAGGAAGGCTTCCTTTAAAGAACGATTGAAAAGTACCGGTAATTGTATAAGGAGGAATAAGATCTACTTTTCTTTTTAAATGCGGCAAAAAAAGAAAGACCCCAATAACTTCTTCATCTGTTGTCAAAATTAGGCTATACATTTTTCATATAATTATATAGAATCCTACCTTGAATTTCCGAGATTGAGAGGGTGTGGAAGAAAGTGTGACATTGCAGAAATAGCGCTTTTAACTCAATCGCTTTCCGCAGTACCTGCAATAAACATGTAATCAATAATAAGGGACTCAAAGTAACAGAGTGCGTAACAACAAAATGTAGTTGTATTGAAACTTTTGTAATTGTTACTCAAATCTAAATGGGAAACCTCATGTTCTATATTCCATCATCGCCGAAAATATCGCATATGTTCGAACGTTAAACTAATAAAAAACTTGAATAATGTGTAAGGCATAAACAAATGGGACATATGAAGTACCATGCTACGCCAAAACGTGGATAGAAAGCAAATTTGAACCGGGGCGCTTATAAAAAATAGTAAGCGCAAAACTAGGGCATTTGTGCATTTTTTGTACGATTTATAACAGCCTAACGGGGGCGACTTTGTGCGCCCTTATGTCGATCTCATTTGATGTCTCCCCCATATTATAAACTCCCGTCACTAACCTTTGAGCTAAAGAGTGTTGGTTCCTCAGTGCGTATCTCGATACAGTCGCGACATGGTATCTTGTATTCGTAGCGCACTCCGCGGAAAAAGTCGGCGATAAGGCTCTCGAAAACTTCGTGGATAAGCAAGAGGATGTTCTCTGGGCGCTGACCGAATACCTTGACCATCACCACGCTCGAACTGTAAAAGGAAAGTCATTATAAGTCTCATTTGATCGATCAAATGACATAATACCTGTTAGAATTATTAGTAAATGGAAGTTAGATCATATTTATGATCAAATCAATGTTCTCTGGTTGCTGGCCGAATATTTTGACCATCACCACTCCTGAACTATTCAGGGTTGAACCTTCACTCACATTAAAACGGTCAGGCAAGGGCGACCGTAATCTTAAACGACACTCGAGCTGCTCAATCTATGCTTAGGTATCTTAGATATTAGATTTAAAGAATTAAATGCGAGCACCGAAAGCACGAGGGGAAATTTTGCGATGTTTATTTAGAAATCATCTTCTTTCATGTGGAGTTTCATCAAAATAACAGTCGCATGAATGCAAGCGTCGAATAAAACGATACTCGCACAGCCAAAACGACAGTCGCATATGCACTCCTGCGTGGATATAATAGGTCAATATTTATGACCGAATTAATGGCATCTCGTTGTTGTCCGAACACTTTTATCATCACCAATCACGAACTCCAAAGAAAATATATAGGTTTCACCTAGAGGAAAGAACACGTTGCTATTTAAAAGCTTGACACAATAGTGATACCAAAAATGACGCTGGCGGCTCGAACTAAACTCAATGGAAAGGAAATAGTGAAGTTGTTGATAAACATACCGTAATTTTCCAAAAATCATAAGACCCCTAATATAATAAGAACCCCTACCTTGGCACTGACATAGCTGAAATATTTATATTTCAAAATGAAATACGCATCTCGATTTTGGACCACTGTCTATGCATAATATGAATCATTATAAAGTTAACGTTATAGAAAACTAGAAGGTCAGTGACCTTGGATCCTCCGTGAACTTCAACAATTCGTATATGCAGAATGGTCAGTTTTAACTAAAACTAGAAGGTCAGTGACCTTGGATCCCCCGTGACCTTCAACAATTCGTGGATGCAGGATGGTCAGTTTTTACTATAATTAACTTTGGAAATAACGAACTATTTTGCGAATAAACAAGATCATGTGATGAAAGAAAAACAGAGTAACATCTTGCATCATCACTCACTTCTTTCTGAAGACATCTCTAGGACTGACGAAACCAGTTGGAAAAACGAGGCCAGCGAAACAAATATATAATTTAACTTACATTGCAAATATGCTTATATAAGCACGAATATTTTCGTAAACCATTTCCAAATGCACAAGGCTCCCCAAATAAGTGTTAACACATCTATATTAATTTCCTGATTAATATGTTGATATATGCATGATTGCTTATAAAGATGCTTATATAAGCATACTTGCTTATAAAATCACACGCAAAATGTTTTTGGAGGGCAGCTGACGAGACAAGTGAGGAAAGAATATAATTTCACTTATCTAAAAAATAATATGCTTATATAAACATGTTTGCTTATATAAGCAATATATAAGTACATACCACCTTAAGTACATACCATACCACGTACTTAAATGATAATATCTAATATTATCACCCACATTTCCTCATCTGAATATGAACTTTTTGCTACTTTTTAAAGTGCTCCGAAATCGACAATTTTCATCCGATCGAGATGACACCATGACGAGGCACGACTTCAGGCCCTGGTTTATTTGTGTATTAAATAAAAAAAACTCTGGCTCAATTCCTTCATACCAAACTCG
>LQRL01086770.1:0-12978 GCA_001703475.1 Hydroides elegans
AATTTTTATATGGGCGACAATTGTGTTTATATGAATTTTGAAATGATAGAGGGCAGTTTCGTAGGGTGCTGGTGAATAATATTATTTCTAGAACGAATATCATTTAATTTCAAATGCAAAAAAAGCGGACATAATAAAGATAGAAATATTTAAATATATTTAATTAATTAGTAATAATCGTTTTATTAATAGTGATGGGTTCAAACCAAATTACTAAAACAATTCTATATTTGGCCCTTTCGGGGATTTTATTTTTATACTTTATTTCAATGAATTTGACATTCAGATGCAAGTATCTAGGAATAAAAACAATACTACAATTCGTGACGAGTGAAATCTGTCAATTCTCCTCGGGAAAGCAAAAAAAAATAGTTTCACTCGAGCTTCGCTCTCGTGAAACTATTTTTTTGCTTTCCCTCGGAGAATTGACAGATTTCACTCGCCACTCATGAGGTATTGTCATTATCTTATAACATTAAATCGCCGGAGCTGCTCAAAACGTGGCCATGATATCACACATTGATTTCTGAATCAATCAAAAAACTTAAATGAGAGACCTATTGAATTTTGCTTTTAACTAATAAAACAAATTCCAGGAGACAGTTAAGTATTTTTTCGTTTTTAGACGTAGGCTATGTATTTTCATAATTTTTTTTCTAATCAATATTTCTAAATTAGGAATTCAGCGGTAGGTATTGTCACAATTAGCCCATGATAACTTCTCAAGCAGAGTCTACAGACATAAGAAATATATGATTTATTGAAAATCTTTGTTTAATCAAACCTGTTGAGAATATCGGAATGCAGTTTCTCAGCAAAGTCGAACAATTGGCAGATTGGCAAGAAGGAAAGAAGGAACTCCACATCACCTGTGTCAAAATAAAAATATGCATATTCTAGACTTTAGTCGCAATTTGCGTTTTCTTTGCACCAATAACAGGTCGAAGCATAATTGTAAGATATTCTGTAAAATTGCAGTACCATCCCGTATATTGTGTGCATTTTTAAGTACAAATTAATGAAACTGCAGTCTCAAGTTCTATGCTAAATTTTATCAGACTACAGTCTTAAACTCGGAAAATTGTCGTCATTTCTGTTATCAAAATGTACCTTCCTCGATTGAAAACAAACCTTTCAGGGCGGTAGTAGCCTGCTGGAAAACAATGTGAGCCACAGCGCCATCTAACACAGCGTCTGGGACTTTCTCCTCAGCCTGAAAAAAAATATCTGGCTTTTATTATAACCCTCTAAAAATATCTGGTTTTTATTATAACCCTCCAAATATATCTGGCTTTTATAATTAAGGATAAGGATAGACTCTACGTGGGCTTTTCTGACTTAATAAGACGCCAAAAGACTTAATAAGACGCCAAACGTCTCTTTTTGTGCTTGATATGTGCTCAATAGCCAGTGCTAGCTAGTTGAGTTCTTAAATATGCATGTATTTTTTTTTTCAAATATTTCAAAATGTATATTAGCGTATTTGTGACCGATAGAAATATAATTGTATTCTGGTGATCCATTATGCGCAGCCAATCGCAGCAAAGCCCGAAACATGAAACTCACTGATTCAAGAGACGCTACTCCCAACATTTCACGACGAACTCGCAGCTTCTCAGCAAAGAGCAACTCCATACGAAAATACTAAAATAGAAACATATTCATGCTAAGTGTTAGTCTAATATAAAATAGAGAACGTTATAATATGCACTCAAATTAGCTATGATTCAACAATGATATTTAAAAATATTGCATGAGCCCATGATATCAGCACAACAAACGTCTTTAACTCGTTTCGAGCAGCAGAACAATTAGCGCAACAGCATTTCCTTTTCCCAAACAAGTGTTTTTACCATAGATTTAAATGATTTATGCATAAAACAATACTTTAAAGCTTAGATTTTCATGACATATTATATTCTGTACAATAAACTAATCATATGAATTTCGAACGTCAAAAGTATTATTGCATTTTCACACACCATAAAGGACATATGGTGCCGAAAAGGGGGTATATATACTAAACAAATGTGAATCAAATGCCGTGTTATAAAAAAGGAGAGAAGGTTAGCACTCCCCTTGATAAGGACGGAAGACAACTTTATGTTGTATAACACACATAAGGCAAAGGTTCCTTACTTTGGAACCACCTTATTTTTTTAACAAAATCATTTTAATTTGCAGTCATTTAACGTAACATGAGCATTTCTTAAATAACTCGTGTGTAGTTTTATATTTTTTTCATAATAATATTTTGCCTTTTAATCCCTTTTTTTCGGAACTGACAGCCTGGCTATCAGGCTATGACAAAAAAGTCCTCTTGATCTGACATAAATCTTAATTTATTTTCAATCAGCAAAGGTTGGACGAAAGCGAATATTCAGAAAAAAAATGATGGTAATAATATCTTCTGGCCAACACTTCGTTCATTTGATAAATAAAACATCAATCTCATATAAGCGTCTTGGGGGCTATTACAATAATTAGTTTTGCCCGAATAAAAACGTCATTAATTACCTCGCGCCAGAGGAGTTTCGAGTCTGGATTGAACCTCAGGCCTCGCTGGAGCAGAGGCCTTGCATTCTCCATCGAGCTGTTACTTTCCATTTCATGCTTGGCAGCTGATACCCAAAGTCCTGATAGCAATCAAATACAGTGTATATCGTTTTTTGTACTTGTTCATATTATAAAATATATTGTTTTTTTTTTGTAATTGTTCATATTTTCCTTTTATAACAATTGTACTGTAGTGTATTTTTTATTTGTGTGTTTCCAATAAATATATGATTTGTTTTTATATTACGTAAATAAAAATCGGTCAATTTCAAATCTATGTAACTAATTAGAAAATAAGAAATAAAAGAGATCTCTACAATATCATCATATGATATGAAATATTAATATTACCAGGCTTTCGACTGTGAACTTGTA
This sequence comes from Hydroides elegans, assembly GCA_001703475.1. Classification (NCBI taxonomy): domain Eukaryota; kingdom Metazoa; phylum Annelida; class Polychaeta; order Sabellida; family Serpulidae; genus Hydroides; species Hydroides elegans. The sequence continues at coordinate 2,932 of LQRL01086770.1, forward strand.
ACATGGCTGTGTACAACTTGCTGATTGTGACGAAATGTTTCTGAAAAATAGAAATAAAATTGATATTATTAAAATATTCAATACTGAGCATTTTACGGGCAAATTATAGTTTCCTATTATTTCTTGCTATCTTTTAATTCTATGTTAGTTTCGTATATAACAATTAAAGCATCTATGGCTTTTTATAATAAAGCCCTATACGTCTTTCGAGCATATACATTAAAATTGATACTATTCATATTCAATCTATTTCCAACTTGTCGAGATAAAACAAAACCTTTAGTATACTTACCTTATTTTTGCAGAAATCAATGTGCGACAACCACATTTTGATGTCATCTTTAAATCGCCAACAGCCCATCTGATAAGATAAATGAAATACCGGTATAAAATTTGACTCTATGGTAATTCGCATTAACAAAATGGCCAAAGAATGACTAATTTACATAGAAATAAAAGAAAGCCAACTATAAGTAAACGGACTGCCATTCATATGAAATGGTATTTATTATAACATTTCGAACAGCAGTATACAATTGCACAATATGTTTTTGTTTCACAAACTTAATCTCATCTGTAAAACTAAACACTTCTATCTATAAAACTATATACGCAGATTACATTATCGAAATAAGCTCAATGTTAAAGTTAGTTCAGCATACTGGTTTTTGTAAAACCCAAAAACAGAGACTCACCTTGAAGATTCTATGAATACGCTCAATGATTGGAACTTCGATGTCTCTGTATTTGTGATTATGGCCAAGCTTCTGCAAAGTTACAATCAGTCACATATGAAACGCTACTTTTATTTTTGCCTTACAATTTTCTAAGCCTTCCGAAACATTTAATAATTTTAGCATGTTTAAGAACAATTTACTTATACATATCGGTACATTTGATTATCATGAAATCGGTATTTCTTAATGTCCGAAAGGCGTAAATACTTGAATTGTACATCTCTCTTTTAGGAGGTGGAAGACGACCGAGATAATATATTTTATTTAAATGAGTAGTTTAATTACTTCAAGAGTGAAACGTTTCTAAAAATTACAAATAAAGGGATATGTGACCAGGATATAGCGGTACATTGGAAATCCTTTTAAGTCATTTAAAAGACTGTCCGTAAACACAAAGCTCCAGATTGAATAAAATGAAACTTAGACTTACTTTCCGTCTCCTTCCGATCAATTGCAGAACATTCATCTCATACTGAAAATATGAACACAATAAACCATTCTATGATGTTTCAGTAAAACTTGTATTTATACATACATATATGATTATCCATGCACATACATGTAACACGTATCAACGCATCAAATGCATAAATCAAAACACCAACTAAATTTGCCTACATCGACAGATAGTTATATTAGGCTAGATTTATTCTTACTATCATAATGCCCACCTAATTCATTTCAGGAAAACGCTTTTGAATATTCAAGTAAAACTTGTTATACGTTGTTGCGTTTCAAATCAAATTTCCAGGTAATTCCTCTATTTTGCATATCGCCAATGAATCGCATGGTCATTTATTAACGCTTGAGGAAACGCGTTTGACATTTATTAACACTGTATAAAGGAGACCATTTTCCTACCTGAGCATATTGCACAAAATCTTCTTTCTGCTTTGTTTTACGACGAAGACGATATTCAAAAGCCTTCCTCTTTTTAAGTATTTTCCTGAAACAAATATAAACATGTTATTTTAATATTCTATATATATTATGGTAAATCTCCAATAAACGCTAAAATGAGCATTAATTATGAACGTTGCTATTAACGATAAAAGGTAGTAAATATATGTCAATTCAATATATATCGATTTTTCGTGGAGGTCCTTCGAGTCCCCTTCTCTTAAAACCCTGGGTCCCAGCCAACACCCGGGAGCTCGAACATTTACATAGAAAAGGAACTCGTACATGCGAAACAGTTACGCAAAGTGAAGAAAAACATATATATCGGTGAGTGACAAATATGGCACTTCTTCCTTATATTCACAAGATGCAGTTTCATTAATATCTGCTAATATGTATAAGAAAAAAACGTTTTGTAACATTATATTTTCGCTTTTTGTTATCACTCACTTAGTGGGCGATAATATGGTTTCTTTACCAAATTGACCAATCAGAGCTTCTTTCCGACCCTGACTTACGAATTTAACCAGGAAGTGATTTTTAAAAAGGTGTCTAAACTCATTAAAGATTAACTTTCTTCATTCATGTTTAACATATAATGATATAATATTCATCCCTCTTCTATTTGCCATTTAATTTGTTTGTTGACATTGCTTCAGAAAATCATTGAAAAAAAGCAAGATTTTCTTCCGAGATTGGTTCCCTACCCTTGTATGTGTGAGCAGGCGGACGCCCATAATTGATGTTCATTAAAGGGGTGGCATTACAAGAATAAAATGGCAAATAGTAATAACTTGTAAGTAACGTAGTTGTATCTTTTTTTCTGGTTGGTTTTATATGAAAAAAAAATATATATAAGCATGTCTGTGACGATGAAGACATGAACTGGATGAGCGATAATAGAAGATTTTAACAACTTACTTAGTTTCACTAGGTTTCATCAAATCAACTCTCTCCATTTGCTCCAGCTCTGGGAGCATTTCCTCAATATTTTGCTGGACAAACTCTGCCATTTTGATTTGTCTTTAGATTCAACAGTATTTCAAAAAAGGAGTAACGTGTTTCTAAAATGTCGTAAAAGTAAATAAACAAACAAAACTGCATATGCCCACAAATATTTGTTTGTGAAATCACAATTGAAATAGTACTGACGGTCACTATTTCAATCTTGCATATTTTCAAAGCTATGTAGTTGGTCAAAGTATAAAACTAGTATGAAGCATAAATTTCCTTACCCAAGAGTCTTGCGTGTCTGAATTATAAAGAAATAAGCTAATTTCTAAATAAAATCAAAATATTTTTTTGTAAAAAATACGCTAAACTATTAGAATTCTCGTTTTTTACCGACGAATCAACAAAGATACAGGACCATATCTTCTGGAAAAATCCACATCTCCGATGTATCCATATAATTTTAGAAATACATATGTGCAATCCCAACCAAAAGTACACCAACAGTAAAATCCGAGTCATCACAACACAAAACCACATGCAAAGCAATGTAACAATGTTCTTTTATGAAATAGAAATAGTTATAACAATGATAGACGACGAATGACTACAAATAAAAGAAAGCATAAAAGTGAAGGAGTTCTGGGAAATTAAACTCGGCGTAAGGAGGGTTCAAATTACCATAATTCAAATTTGAATGTTTTCTCTCATATAAATCCTGATCGAACAAAACGTCATGATATTATTAACACAAAATTTTCATTCCCCATTAACCACTCTTGGTACCTGCATATGCCAACCCCGAGACTTATTCAATTAAATTAAAAAATAAAGTTTATCTAGCATTTACATTTAATTACCATTTTAACAATCTGGTGATATGGAGGATTATCTTTTCAAATATGAATTAAGTGTGGATTTTATATCGTCATTTATCTGGGTGGATATTGGAAAGAAGAAAGTGAACAAATTTATCAATTTCTCGAAATCGTTATAATTAACCAGTAAATGAGCAGGTATGGAGCTTCCATTTTGTTACCAAATATACGCAACAAACTAAATATATATTCGTCTAAATTTGAATATGATCTATCAATTGGTATCGTAATTTATATTAGTCTATCTTTAATTTGGTTAATGGTCGCATGAGGAATTCGGAATCTCTCAACAGTTAGCCGCATGTTCATATTCAGACGTCATTTTTACGTTAATGTGTTGAATACGGCATTTTTACTAATGGTGTGAGGATTCCTGTGAGTCATTTTTCTGCTTTCCGCTTTGAGAGAAGATTTCTGAATGTAAAAAAGTTGACGAAATAGTTACCAACCAAGGTAATGAAACTCAATCCGTCCAAAAGAAGTTGCACATCATCACTACAAAACCGTCCCAAAAGAGTCGTCCTCAATATAGAACCTACACCTTATGAAATGGACGTTCCACTTTATGATGATCAAATTGAGGTGAATCTTTCAATAGATAAAGCTGTAAATGACATAATAAATGTAAAACATCGCGAGATGCAATCCAATATCTTCAAAAGGACAATTAACAATTACGGAAAATTATTTTGCAAGCTATTGGTCCGGGCATGATTACCCTTGGAGACGCGATCGCACAAGGGATTAATGGGTCCAACTTTTTCAAACATCAGGAAGACCAGGTGCGCAATATTGTTTCTTCTGAAACCCAACGAATTGAGCAGAAACTCGAGCAACAGGTAGCTGAATCCGCGTCACGCGTTAGAAATGCCCTGGTGGAGGATATGTACAGATTGCAGACAACGCTTCAAGAACCTACACTTCCTTGGCTTGGGGATGACTTCTGTGCCTTTTTAGTGGGCGATGTCTACTGAGCTGGCATCCATCAGTTCACGAGCAATGACGTCGAGCGCATTGTAAAATTTAAAAGATAAATCCTTCATACGCTATAGCGTTCCTCGTAAAATTCAGTACGGTTAGTGCGAGGATTTTGTTTGCACAAGCAAAACGCCAAATAAAAAAGGAGCGCAAAACCATTGAAAAACTCCTAATGGATTACAAGGACTTCCAGGAATACGCAGATCTATCGAGCGTGCCTTTATCCGGAACATGATTATATCAGAGGGCTTCACCAAAGTGAGAGTCAAACTACTCGGTTTCTTGCGCTACCTGGATAAAGGAAAGGACGCGATCACACGAAATGGCGTAATTCATGCCTTGACAGAAAGAAGCAATGCCCTCATTTATACTCCATTGGTTCCATTGACTCGTTTAATGTTGCTTCTATTAATGTTGGTGGCCTTAAACAGAGATTAAGATCAGACATACTTTTAAGGGAGCTTATGAGCAATGAGATCAGTCTTGTTCAGGAAACCAAGTGCAATGAGGCCAATGTAAAGGAAATAGTGAATGAGTGCGCAAAATTCGGGCTTAGTATAAGATTCAGAAACATATTTTCTACTGCATTAGTCGTTAATTTACTTATCAAAAATTCAAGTGAGACGTAAATGTTCTACTTCGGCATGATTTATATACAAAGGTGCCAGATATATCCTTGAAGAGAATCCAAGTCGTGAAATGTTTCGCCAACAATCTCGTTTTTCCAATGCTTTTTCCAAAGTTGGATATCAAAAATGGCGTCCGATTAGGTGAAACCTTTTTAAAAACGTTAATCAAAAGGCAATTTACAATGATTTTTCTTCTTTTTCATATGCAAAATAAATATATGACTGAACCAGTATATCATGATATCCTGATTTATATTGAGTATTGACCATGGCACTCTTTATATAGGGTCAATCATCAGAGGTTCACCTTACGAGTTAGCTTTTGAATTGCATATTGTCGCTTCCATCGCATCTATTTAAGATATTTATTGTATGCTAGGACGATTTTGTAAAACGTATACCAATGTGTCCTTTGCAGAAAGTATTCTTTGGAAATTAAGAAAAACAATGTACTTACGAAACTTTATTCACGTAATTACATGTCCTATAGTCTCGTTTGCTAAATAATCACGGTTAACGAATGTCTAAGTGACGGTCTATCAGCGCGGGTCTTTTGACACAGCCATTCACTCCAATTTAGTCTACATTTTATGGTCCACCGAAAGGTTTTGGCAATTGAAGGTTACGCATCCGTCCTATTTTACTAGTTTTAAGAATTACCAATATAAAAAAAGTTTTGTTGTTCTGCGTAAAAATTAACTTTGAATTTTCATTAGAAATAATTAAGTATAGAATATTGTTTTGTACCTTTTCCAAATGATATACAGTAAACATACATATCTTGTTAAAAAAATATATGTTTCACTCTTTTTGTAAAGGGGAGATCATTCGTCTTCCAAGTTATGGCGTATTCATAAGAAGAGTTCGCGACGAGGCTTCTGAAAGAAAAATATAGAGGAAAGTCGAACGCTACAAATTCGTCAGTAGAAGCGGGTAAGAAAAAGAGTATGACTTTCCTCCAAACATCATAATTGGCCTGTTCAACGACGGTTTACAAGTAAGAATTCTACACGATGGCAAACTGTGTGATCCCGTCAACGTTAAAATGGAGTCAAGCAGGGATATGTCCTTGTAGTTTTCCTATTTTTATGCTATGCTTACAGATGACTGCCTTTCGAGACGGAGATGTCGGCATATCCTTTAGCTTCAGAAAAAAATGCTTCAATAACCACAGGCTTCATGCTAAAAACAAAGTCCTGAAAGATAACATCCGTGACCTCTTGTTTATGCATGGCTATGTGCTGAATATAGCCTCAAAATATTATACGTAACGCAGCGTTAACAAATTGTTAGCAATAAGCATCATGCTTCATTTCAATTTCATTGTGCTACTTATTTCGCGCTTAATCAGCAACGTTGCACCTAAGCGCGTTATAATAGATGACATATGCATACATACATGAGTACATTACATTGCTAGAAGACAGTATTAAAATCACATTATGATATTACATGGCTAGAAAATATCAATAAAAGTACATTGCTAGACAAGGTAGCCAGCTATCTTCAGTGTTTTTTTAATGATCGGTGGTGAAACCTTAGCAATTTATATACATTAAAATAAAACGGAAAAGGAATGACAATAAACGGTACAGAAACAAATATTGGAGTATTGGCCGATGACATTACCTTATTTCCGATGGATATTCTATCACGAAAGAATATACAAATATAAGACCTAATGAACTAAAATGGTCCATGAAAGATATAAAACCACTGGTCATACGGTATTTCAATGATGTTGTAACCATAAATAATGTAAATCTAAGTGACAAAGTAGATGATTTTGTCTCAGTCTTCTCAGTCTCCCTGTATGGGAAAATCTGTGTAGTTAAAAGTCTAGGGTTACCCAAAATAATATATGTGACGAACGTATTGCGGACCCCAGATTGGTTTATGACCAAATATATTATGCATTGAATCATTTTATATGGGGTAAAACACGTCACTGTATTCAAAAAGACGTCCATATTCAGGATTATAAAGATCGAGGATTACGAAATTAGACTTCAAACTACAAACAAACCATCTGACGCAAAATGAAATGCTTTCAACGATACCGAAATCATGGGAAAAAATACAATAACATTCAAACACAAAGTACATTGATTGTCCAATGCCTACAATCAAAATGGTATCTTATCATAGAAAATCGCTGATATAGAATTAAAAGACATATAATTGTGCTTAGTTAAAGCAAGACAAATTACGCCCAGTCGTATAGAACGATGGAGTTGCGACGATGTTGTATTAACAGATATGCAATTGAAAAAAATTGTCTAAAAAACAAATTGCTGACTAAAATTGTTAAGTATAAAATCCTCAATCTTAAAATTATACATAAAAATTATACATCTGATTTGATTGTCTCAAGTTTAAAAAAAACGGTTGAAGCAAAATGTATATTGTGTAATGAGGACAAATATATCATACATATATTCTGAAATTGTAAGAAGGTTGTGTTGTTTTGGCAGCTTCTTAAAAACTGGTTGAGACGAAACTTGGTTAAAAGCATAACATTAAATATTCGCATAAAACAATTGGCATGTTTAAAAGGCGATGTTTTAAAGGTAGCTTGTTTTGTTATCAACTAGTTAGAATATACATACATAAATGTCACATCAAAAAAGATAATATCTACTTCACACAGTTTCTAGTTATATTATGCAAAAGTATAGAAATAGAGCGAAGCTTTTTCAATTTTAAAGGATAAAATATAGAGAGCTCGGAATATTGATTGACCTGTTACAATGTTATAATGCTATAAAAATGAACTTCATGTATGAGCAAAGTATAACATTAGTTATTTTTTTTTCAAAAAGAAGTGTGTTTAAGTATGATTTTGCAGTAAAAAACACTCATATTTTTCAGTTGAATTATCAAAAATCATAAGAGGAGATTGCAATGAAGTGATGGCATAATCATGTGAATTAGTTAGAGTGTGTTTTTGTTTTAATATATTGGTATTGCAATGTACTGATAAATATGTGTTTAGTAAATTAAAAGAAAAAAAGGTACATTGCCAGAAGATAACATTAAGAGTACATTTTGACATAAAACATAAAAAAAAACACATGACTGTTAGTACTGTTAGTGTGATGTTTATACTCTTAGTGTGATGTTATTATGGAATGGGCAAGTTAACATTAATACATAAAAGCTTCGCTAAACAAATGAGTTTTCAACTTTTTTTGAACAGGTCAAATCGCGTTTTGCTCTAAGCTCGAGTGGTAACCTATGCTATATGTCAGGTCCTGGTATAAGGTACAATGTCAATCACATGTTCAATTCGAAAAGTTGATGATTCGACGATATTTATATGCTTTGACAGCGTACTGTACCACTATCACCGACGTAGTCAATATTAATATACAGAGCAAGTTCTTCATCACAGCGTTTGGAAACAAATCTTAAATTATACAAGAAGGTTGTGCTGACAGCATTTTTTTACATATGTGAAACAGAGTTAGTTCATAAACGCCATGCAAAAAAGTTCTATACAATTTGCCTCCTGAAGACGATTCCGATAACTTATAAGTTAATATAAATAGGAATTCAAAATTACTAAAGCAAAGTGATACACACCCCACTACTCAGGGCAAATAATTATCCGGATTCCACCAACATGCGACGTTTCAATGTAAGTATCGGCCTCATCAGTCGTCAGCTCAGCTACGTACCCTGGCCAATAACTGACCAAAATGCCTGAAGATTATTTTATAAAGAAATGATAAGGAAACGCAGGGCCATACGCCCGGGCCGTAAATTGCCGGACGGACCGGTGCCGTGGAAACCCCCAGAGCACGCATAGCCCCATCCGCAAAGGGAGCAGTAATTTTCTTTCGACAGGTTAAAATATAAAGTACTTGTACATGTACATTACATAAACACCTGTTCAAACCAACACGTGTTATAAGCACGATAGACTATAAATTATTAACAATCCAATTTAATCGCTCTTTTTATTTTTAAAATAAATAATAGACTAATGAATGATGTTGAAATTATTTTTTTTTGCAAAATATAAATAACAAATAATCAAACAAAGTCAAATATTTTTACTTTAATATATGATAAAGATATCTGTATATAGACGGATAGCTAAACGTTTAAATCGACCAATCTGTTAGATAGGCTATTATACAGTTAAATTGTATTTCTTTGATTCTAACAACTAATTTTAGAAACATTAAATAGGTAATTTAAAGTAATTTACCAATTAAGTCAATTGTTATAATACTAAATAATAATGACGTGATGACGTTACAAACAAGTAGCAATCTAGCTTTATACTTGCCATGGACACCTGTTAGTCACATGCATAAGTTAAACATGTTACACAGTTGATTGTAACGTAACAAATTACGGAGTTATTGCAATCACCAAAAACGTCACATAACTTGAGTTTAACAGAGAAAGAGTTCAGCCGAGCATAAAATTGATTTGGTTCGTTATAATTAATCAAAATAATTAAAAAAAAGGCATGTAGTAAAAATAATACTTCATGTTTGGAGGGCCATACGTTGATTGCTGGACCCTCGGCTCCTCGGGTCCAGCAATCAACGTATGGCCCTCCATGAAGTATTATTATATTACGTACCCTGGTCAATAACTGACCAAAATGGTCCTCGTCATCTTCGACTGAAGAACAAAATATATGTATGAACAAATTATATAAAAGTGATTTTCTACTATATAAGTCAATTATTTACTCATTAATCAATCGAAGTTTTAACGTACATATTCTCCTTCGCTTTGAGTCATATGCTAAAGATATGTTCAAGGAGGTCGCAACTGTACATAACTTTAATACAAGAAATAGAAAACACAACTTTAATGTTCCTAGTGTTAAAGGTATTGCATCAAATAGCTTTTTCTATCAAGCCACAAAGCAATGGAATCTACTACCTAATCAGATAAAGTGCTCTACAAGTTACTCATCGTTCAAAAGAAAAACAAAAGCACACTTGTCTG
>LQRL01086789.1:6989-18935 GCA_001703475.1 Hydroides elegans
AATTTGCTGTGCAAGTTTCTCTTGCTCGGCCAATGTGGCCTCGTATTTCTTGCGCAAGTCCTTGCCGCGTCGTATGGCCTCCTGAAACAGTCTACAATAAAGCCGCACGGCGCTCGGTGTGTCGTCATTGCCCGGGACCGGATACGAAATGAGACGCGGGTCGCAATTGCTGTCCACTATACCAATGGAGGGAATGTTCACTTTAGCACATTCGGTGACGATCGGGTTCAAGCCTAATGAGTTGTTATTGATATTGAAATAAATGACCAGATCCGGTAATCGCATCTCCATACCCCAGAGCTGCGTCGCTTGCGTGAAATCGCCGACGTGGAAAGCGCGACAATGCGAGTACTCGCCAACCGCTTGCGCCGCCTGTTCCACATAGGGAAGCGTCTGACGCGAACGACTCACAAACATGATGATGCCCTTACGGAAAGCAATCTGTGCTGCAACATTGAGTGCGTCGCCTAGCAACTCCTGCGTCTGCTCGAGATCCAAGACATCTACGCCCAGGCGATTGCCGAATATGTAACGGCGCATATAATCGTTGCGTGTGCCTTCCTTGTGGCCCAGGTGCACGCCCGCCTCGACCATCTCACGCATGGATACCAGCGAACGCACGTTAAAGAAGTCGGGTTGGGTCAAAGGATCCACCAGTTCGGCGTCTGATATAGAACAAGGAAAGTTACTTGTAAATCAAAATTATCATACACATTAATTGAGACTTGCAACATGTTATTGATATCAGGGACCGCACGTTGATGAAGTCGGGTTGGGTCAAATCATCCACCAGCTCAGTGTCTGATATAGAAACAAAGGAAAGCTACATATAAATGAAAATTACATAGCATACCAATGAATGCTCTGAAATAAGGAAGAACATTTTCTCTCAAATTGTTAACGACATTTGAATGTGTCACATACCTTTTTATTCGAAAAGCATATTAATCATCTTGACAGACACAAACACAATCGTATGTTCATATAATGCATATGTAAAGAACCAACTGGTGTAAAGCTACAAATGATTCTTACCTGCCAGAGCATTTGATTGTAGCTGTTCCGGCTTCTTTGGCACTGACTGCTGTGGCACACTAACTGATTGTGAATTACTTGAACTGAGTAGAGGTCTTGCAGCGGTGCTAAAGCATCGAGGACTAAGGCCAACGAGGCGCCGCGCTGTGATCCTTAGTGCAGTAGCCATAACGGCCGATTTCTCGACGACAATCACACCTAATCGATTCAGTGCTTGGCCAGTTGTGTCTTTAGTTGTACATCGGACAGCACTGCAATTCAACGTTTAGGTGAACATATGATTAACAACTGATGTATGCTTGTGTGTCATAAATCAAAATGTCCATTAACAAGTGTTCAGAGAATACAAACAGCTTCTGCCATATTCGTCCCAGCCAGTTTTAGAGCCTTTTGGAGAGTATCCCTTCGTTCAACCCTAGTAGCATTTACAAACTAGTATTTTTACTAGTGATGCACTCTAGAAAATGGATGCGTAGGCGTCTTTTAAATGGATACGTAAGCTTCTTCGGAGTTATTTCTGGATGTCGTAAAACTGTATTTTTGAAACGGGAAGTTGGGGTAAAAAGCAAAAATCCTGCCAAGAATATGTATACTTAGACATAAAATTAGACCTTTATTTCGAAATATGTATTATTACACAATAGTGTTAATCAATTTCGATGGTTCAACCGCTTGAAGTTCAAAGTTCTAAGACACGGTAAGTTCAAGTTGAACTTAACGTGTCTTATGTATCGAAATTCAATCCTTTTTTTGCAATTTAAGTTGTCCTTGTATACATGTATTCATATCAATTATTTACCCAAAAAATGGTAAAATATATAGTAAACAAGGAAGTATTTGTGAAACACGAGCAGGCCCCAACCGCCCCCAAATTCGAAGGGGTATGGTTTTTTTGTAGATTTTAAATATATTTTCTATGAAAACCGCTATTTTTGAAAATTTCCGGTCGGGTGTTTTTGACCGAAATGGTCAAAAGGCACATCTACGGACCAAGACCTTTCATTTCAGCCTATAACCAAGATTCTATGACCTTCCTTTCAAAAGTTGTAGCCCGTACAAGCTCAAGTCTTGAAAAACCGCTATTTTGGGCTATTTTGCCAATTTGACCACTTCCGGTAGGGTGTTTTTGACCGAATTGGTCAAAAGGCACATCTGCGGACCAAGACCTTTCATTTCAGCCTATAACCAAGTCTCTATGACCTTCCGTTCAAAGTTGTAGCCCGTACAAGCTCAAGTCTTGAAAAACCGCTATTTTGGCTATTTTGACCAATTTGACCACTTCCGGTAGGGTGTTTTGGACCGAAATGGTCAAAAGGCACATCTACGGACCAAGACATTTCATTTCAGCCTATAACCAAGTCTCTATGACCTTCCTTTAAAAAGTTGTAGCCCGTACAAGCTCAAGTCTTGAAAAACCGCTATTTTTGGCTATTTTGGCCAATTTGACTACTTCCGGTAGGGTGTTTTTGACCGAAATGGTCAAAAGGCACATCTACGGACCTTTCATTTGAGCCTATAACCAAGTCTCTATGACCTTCCGTTCAACAGTTCTAGCCCGTACAAGAAAGCGATGACAGACGGACAGACGGCACTCAACCCCGAGGAACACCGAATTGACTTATTCTGGCTGAAGGATGAATGGGCATACGACCTGGGCCCATATGCACGAAAATCTGAGATTGCTTACAAGCGAAGTCTGAGCAAGGAACCCACGTTTTTTTTTTCTAAGATAGTTTTACTATGTATTCAGGAAAAAGTAGGCCTGCCTACATGTGAAGTCTAAGTACTCAAATCTCACACTGATCTTGAGATCTTAAAACAGAAACCTCATTTGAATTTTCATTTTAAAGATATAATTCATATATTGAATAGATTTATATATTTGTTGTATCAACATATGACTTTGCTAAAATTATTCCTTCTTTCGAATATGGTTTAAATTCGTGCTTAAATAAACTTTTTTACTTTTAATCTTTACATGTATATACATGTATATTCTAACCATTTTTTGGCTGAAACCTAATAAAATAATTAAGCATTATCAAAAATAAATAAAATAATGAAATTAAATATGTCATTATGAATGGAATATATAAATACTGAATTCAATACTATGATATAAAACATTAATATCGAATTTATACATTTGCATTTATTTATCTCGATAAAGAATATTGCAGCATTGCAACGTGTAGATCTGTAATGATCTAAATATAGACTATCGCATTAATGAGAGGGAGTTTTATATTCTATGTGGTAGAATCCAAATATTGCAATGCTAAACAAATACTGAAAATGTCAATAATCAATGAGGGAATGTGCAAGAAAATTAACATGCACTTGATACACAAATATACATATCATGCAAACTTATATATAAATTGTAGATATCAAATTTTCTGTGATTTTTTTTACAACAAATCATTTATTTGCCAAATATATTGGATAAAAATAGTTCATATAAACATACACAATACTATTAAAACTGAGTTCTTTTCTGCAATACATGTGCCCGTCAACGTTTTTGCATGAAATCCCTTATTTATTTCCACGACTTCCAAAATATACATACACATTTTTAAGAAGAAATGAACGACCAATCAGATGGGGACTTGGGTAAGATTTACTTTCGGAATAAAGTTGAGTCTTCAAACTTTGCCAAGGTCACTGCTTCAAGCTTTCCTCAAGATTCTGAGTACTATTCCTTGCTCCGAATATAAGATTTTTTCGTGCATATGGGTCCAGGTACGCGTATTCCAAGTCAATAATTGGTAGAACTGGCTGACACTAGAGAAAAAACGAATTTGGCATTATTTGACACTAAGGAAACATTACCACTAAGAGTCTTACGCATCTGGGGTCAAGATAGTGATGGCAGTCAGAAAACACAAGCAAAAACTTGGTCGTGCGGTGAGCGATAATATAGAAAACATTCACAAATTATACTAAGAAGATACAGTTTAGAGCAAAATACTGTTATATTATGAAACAGCAAATAAAACATGGAAATAAATTAGATAACAACGCATATTATGCAAGGATTACGTAAATAAAATGATTGAACGGTTCGACCTGGTGTCAATAATTATGTGTCTTGCATGTTTACATACCGAAAATATTGGTTTAATCCGGGATGAGTAATATTAACAAGAACTTTCAGGTGAATCCATGTTTTCCTATACCTAAAGTCAACAGCAGGCTCAAATTCCTCTACCGATACAAAAATTGTTTGAATCAAGCTTTGCGCAAACAACTGCACTAGTACTGCACTAGTGCTTTGTCATTTGGACTACTGCAGTACCTCTTGGTTTACAAATCTTACATCCCTTCAAAAACACAAATTGCAAATTGCTGTCAATAAAGTATCAAGATATATTCTTGATTTCACACCGCGAACACATATTGGTAAATCATAACTCAACCAAATTGGCATTCTCAATATATGTGATCCAGTTAAGTTTCTACGGTTAAATCATGTTTTCAAAATTAAGCAAAGTACAGGACCCGTCTACCTTGTTGATAATTTCATCAGTGTTAGTCATAATATGCAAACAAGGGCATGTAAGCATTTTTTTTTGTTCCACGCGTACAGGGAATCGCTTCCAAAACATTCTTCTTCAATGGAATCAAAGACTGGAACAGACTCCCGGATTCAATAAAGTCCATTAAGAATCATGCTACATTCAAACACAGAGTCAAAGAGTTTCTGGTCAAAAGTGCCATTGGTTTAGAAAATTGTGACTTTCTTTCATACCCAGCTAGATAGCACAAAACACTCAAAGTGCATAAGTACCTTCTAGTCGTTCTTAATATCATATGCTTTCTTATATATAACTAGTTTCGTTTATCATAATGTACATCTCGGCGTAACATCGGTTGATTTTAACAAAAGGACCCCATCGGAAACAAGCTATACCAGCTTTATGGGTCATCCTTAGCTTTCTTAATCAATCTATCATGCGCCTAGATTTATATATTATATTGCTTTGTACAACTGCATGATTGTTCTGTTTAGAAAAGCTGAATGATAATAGATAAATAAATAAATAAATTAGTAAATAGAGGTTATATTTTTAAGGTTGAATTATTGTTTATAATGTTAAGGAGTATTTGGTTCCGTCAAATATATTTTTTTATTTTTGAGAAACACTCTCCTTCACCTTAAAGATTGAAAAATCACGGGCTTTTGATCTTCAAATGTTTGAGGAAGTAAATAGGGATTAAAGTTCTCGTCCAATCACACTCATTGCTTCCCTAATTGTTTGGGGAACGTAACTATGGCGTTACGTAGGTCGGTGCCTTCTTCTTCGTGCGAATGTGATCAACTTCAAAATTGAAGGCTTTTGTCAATGTGTATGCGCATGTCGATCCGTTTTATTGGTTTGCTGAAATTTACTTGAACAGTTTTTGTATATATGCGGCTGTTGTGTTTTAACTCTAGTGATGCACAACTATGTACAGATGCGTGCGCGAACAGATGGTTTGAGCTCTTATAGAGCTTAAGATATGCACCTCTTGAATTTGGTTCAGGTAATGTGCTGTGACGACATTTGTCGAGAGGGCACTCCATTCTCGGAATGTATTTGGGATATATAATAATTGATGGTAGTTGGTTCTGGAGAATGGGAAATCGTATTTTTGTCAGCGGTTTGTTCTGTGTTATGATCTTGCTTGCACGAGGCGTGTTTCGTAATAATCCAATACCACTCGGCCATTTCTAATCTTCTACATATTATTAAGGCGTTGAACTTGCCGTCTTTTTTCTAATATCTGTCACTTCAGGTCGTTAGCATGTATATGATACTCGATTGGTTGTTGAATATATTAAGGGCATATCGTGATGCCCTGCGCTGAGCCATTTCGATTATATCCATATTCTTCTTTGTGTATGGTTCATAAGCTCTGCTAGCGTGTTCGACCTGTGGTTGGACTAGGGTCTGGTATGCCGTTTCCTTGAGATAGTATTGCTGATTTGGAGGTTACGCTTCAGGAACAATACAGTGTCGTTTGCTTTTTGGGTAATGTTGTTTAGTTTTTTATTCCAGTTTAGATAACTTTGAGGTGTTTTGCTGAATAAACATGGCTTAGTACATGTCCGTTGAGGTAATATTTTTTCGGAACACTGAGCAGTGGCGACTTATGTTTATTATTTGACATTTTTCGGAATAGAAGGCCATTTGCAATTCGTTCACACACACATTGTCAGCTGGTCTAGGTCTCTCGGAGTCTTGAGGTATTATTATCATCCTTGAAAGTGATGGATATTATGATATAATTGGCAAATAGACTGACCTTAGACTGTACATTTTCCGGGATATCCTCGATTAAACATAAAAACAGACATAGGTCGAGTACAACCTTTGAGAGCGGACGTGTGTAGTGCATGATCTTTCTCCTTCGAGAACGACAGTTTGTATGTTGTCAGTCAGTCAGTTCCTAAAACCATCTATTGGTGTGACCGTGAATGCCATATCGCCTAAGTTTTTCAAAAATGAGACAGTGACTTACTTTGTCGAATGCTTTGGATAAATTCATGACGAGTTCATTAGTTTGATTACCCCCGTGTATTCCATTTACAACATTATCGATGAACCCTATAAGCTGTGACTCACATGAGCGCTTATCTTAAAAACCATGAGGTATTTCGCCTCGAGGTACTTCGCCTCGTAGGTACCTCGCCTCGTAGGTATTATAGGTTCGCGGTTTCTTTTAACATCAGAGCAAATGAAACACTTATAAGTAATATGTTATTATACATACAACTTTATACAACTATATACAATAGGTACAAATTGCAAATGGCGACCTGCATGCATTGTAACCATGCATATATTCTGTTATTTGTTGAAACCAGTTTTCCTAAGTAATTCCATAAATACTCAGCATAGAGACTCGCACAAGAACATTAGAATGCTTATTACTAAAACTATATTATGGCTATGAAAGCAAATATTTGAATATCGAAAGGTCACGTGATCTGTTATATGATAGAATGAATCATATTTTACTTCATAAATTCATTAATATTTGAAATAGAGATTTGTAAAAAAAAGGCTCACCAGAGAGCTTATGTATTATACATTATCTTAATAAAAATACCTGCCTTATGTTAGAGAAAGAAAGTGAAGAGATTAATAAAGATCCCGATGTCAACAGTAAAGCTAATAAAAGACATTGTTCAAGTAACAATGAAATTGAAAGATTTGAATTGAGTTACGATTTACTTTACTATAGCCAGATCCACATTGGATGTTTATTTTGTTGAATCGTAATACAATGCGAGTTGAAAAATGTTATAGGTCATGATTATAAGCGAATTATGTGATGTTATAGTTCATTCGTTTGTATATATGCTGATGTGTTCGTTCAATAAAAATATAAGCTAAAACCAATGTATTTGTGTTCAGTTTAAGAACTTCAATACCCGACTTCAAGCTCAATATAATACCAAACATATTGATGCAGCATATCTTAACAATACAAATTATAAAATCAATTATTCAAACCGTAAAAACTTGGATATGGGCAATGATGGGATCTTAGAGCAATCCTACGAACATGCTAAGAGCAAAGAACAATGCTAGGATAAGAAAACCAATGCTTGGAATAATGCAAGGAGGAATGTTTGGATAAAAGCGCAATTAAACAATGCTAAGAGCAATGCTAGGATCGAATAACAATACTTGGAGCAATTGTATGAAAATGACTGCTTTCATAGTCTGCTATATAAACTACTAAATGGAAGAACTTATACTATGTTAGCCTTTATTTTGAAACGATTCTTCTTTGCGTATTTGTCGCTACTGCATTTGTAAACGACTCTATATCCTGGAATAATTTTCTTTGACGTTGATTTTACGCTGAACCTTACCTGTTTATACCTTCATACATCGATAATGATAATGCTAATTTTTGACGAGGCCTTTTGCTAACAGATGTTAAAGTCGGACTTCGACTCCTTTTGCAAACTGTCTTACCAAGATGTTTGCTACTTCGGCAAATATTGTCCCAGAGATGGTAAAGCATGTAACTATTCCAATAGACCTTTCAGTATATTGTGAATGCTTATACGGTGAATTTGAAATGCTTTACACAACTTGCCATTTCTGGTATTACTCTTATGAATCGAGATGTTTATGTAGCCGTTTTTTTCAACAGATGGCTTGTCATGGACATCAAAATCAGAGACATGAATATATTATATTATTTATTCAACGAAATTGTGCAGAACTGGTTTATCTCTGTCAAATAATGCGCTTTTGGCACGAACAATTCCTCGAATATTTGCTAACAATCTAGTACTTGTTGCCTCCTTCCGATTACCGAAATTAATTCCCATGGTCTATGTGCTAAGGGGGCTTATGGACACATTGAGTCTCTACCACTTCATAACTGTGTACTTAGCGATTATTATCAAGTTGTGGTTTTGGATACTTTCATGTCTGAAAACTTTGAAACTTATTTATTTATTTTTCTTCACTCAATAAAAGACGCGGAAAACAGACATTTAAACGTCACTTCACATTCATTCAAGCTCACTCATCCTATCACACGACATGGAGTGAAAGGCGCCACAGTTACATCACGCTGGATGGCGTAATATCTAAACGAAGAAAAAAGAAGAAATTATTGCTCAATTTATATTATATCTAATTTAAATAAAAAAAATATATCAATATATAGTGTATTGAAACCTATATCACAAAAAAATGTTTTTGCGGTTTATAATACACCGCTTTAAATTTTGCCATAACATATAATCACCAAAAGGTAAAAAATACCTTAACATCGCACTATAACATCGTGTTTATTCAAGCAAATGAGTTCAAGCAAGCTCAACCATTTCATTCTAAAACATTGTTGAGATAAACTACACTGATCAGCTAGAATGGGTTATTTTATGAATGATCTATACTCAAAAGAGCTAAATAAATAATCTTGATATCTTTTTTTTAATATAGTACTTCGTTATCAACAGTAGATGATTTAGAGCGTTATCAGGTGTGCCTAAAATACTATCGAGAATGGTCATGCATTCAAGGAGCCAATTTGTTGTGGTGTTACATTCCCATAAACAATGAATATGTGTGTCATCAAAATCACAATATGAACATAAAGGATTTGCTTTGCATTTCCATTTGTACAAGTTATCGTTTGTTACTAATATATTATTTATTGATTTGTATTGGAAGGCTAGAAGCTTAGTGTTTTGATAGCTTTGAAAATATTGTTCATTATTTGTATTCAGGATTGTTACCCAGTTCGCAGTTGCTGTAGGTGTTTTTGTAATATTCTTGCAGCAATAAATTATAGTAAACACGACTTTTAGTTTTTTGCATTGATCACATCCCCATTACTTGTCTCAAATATACTGGAAGTAAAACATTGTCAGGGAGCTGTCCAGCGTTATTAACGAGGTTTTCAAATATTCAGTTTTCTTTCATTCCTTTTTAGATTGAGTGAATAAGGCTTAAGTAATGTAAATAATTTGGGTGGAAATTTAGATGTTGACAGAGCGCTTCATATTCTAAAAATAATTTTTGTTTCCATTTAGCTAGTTTTTAACATAAATGATACTGTTTTCGAACCAGTATTTCAAAAATATTGTTTTGTCATGAATCTATTGTTCCATATTGTCAGACAACTTTTGTTTTGATGCAAAACTCTTTAGTAAAGATAAACAGTTCTATGTAGAAATCAGGTAATTCACTAGGCTCATGTTTATCAGAGTTACATCTGAAGAGAAACTTTATAGCTTAGACATCTTGAGATTGTTCTAGTATCGAAGTGACAAGAATGAAAACATAAAACTATTATCGTAATAGCAATTTATTATTATAGAAAATATTGTCAGACTAACATTTTTGAATACATTGAAACATAGTGTGTTTTCATGGCACAATGCAAAATTTTCTATCATGGAAATTATATATTCTTCTGGACACATATATTATTACGTTAGTCGCTTTGATCATTGTATTTAAGTTGTAACATATATTTTCTTATTTATAAGGTATTGAAGTGTCCAAAATACAAAAAACTCTCAAAGTGACATTATCTTCTATGTGTCAAGTCCAGGGTATAGTATCGAGACGTCCAAAATGAATAGTCTCGAAGTGAACAATCGGCACAAATGGTCTCGAGATAGTAGAGTCTAGAAGCATCCAGCCATCGCTTAGGGTTGTATTTGGACACTTTATATGGAACTTGTTTGGTAAGGATATGTGTGTTTGACATATAGTTTGAACTATTTTGAACTAGTTTGGTAAGGGTATATGTGTTTAGTAAATAGTGTAAATAGTAATGAGTGTATTTTTGGAGTAAATAAAACCTTATACTCACTATTATATAAACTATGAGAGTGATATTGATAGAATGCTTTAAACATGCTTTTAGGAAAATAATATACTATACTATTATACAAATCAAGAACTATCGGTGTAATTTGATCCAGTGAAATTTTTATTACTCAATATCTGTGTACGTGTGTTAATTGATGGAAACCTGTCATAGTGCATATGACTAGATTCGTTTCTAAATGTAGACACAGTTGCAATAAAGCTAAAGACACGAATTTGATTAAAAGTAATCATATGTATATTTTATCTCAATCCAAGATTGTGATCCTAAGTGCAAGATCATTAAGATCCAACCTGAATATAATTTAACAGATAAAATCGAAGATAATATTCATATTATAGCATTAATTGAAACATAACTATCTGAGAATCATGCATACATTCCGCGGATATTGTGTCCGAAAAAAATATCATTTTCTTCGCCCCGATATGATTGATCGACATGGCAGGCGCTGACATACTAAAATTGACTTTCTAAAGACAAAACTAATAGAATATAGGGGTTTTTAATGTCTATTGCATTAAGTCCAAGATATCAAGCCTATTATGATAAGGATTTTATAAATGCAATGGTCATCAATAATCTACTAGCACGGTATTTCGAAATGGAGGTCAATTTACTTATCAAGTGCTACATAATTAACTAAACGCTATGCTCAATCAGTAAAGAAATAATCAGTACCTGTGTTACAATGAGAACTTTTATACACTGAAGCAAAGCTCAGACTAGACGCAAAGCAAAAGAGCATAAATGATTTTATAAACCTTACATACAATAACATCATTATCGCACAACAAACAATTAATATATATTCTTAACTACCCTTAGAATTGAACGGTTGAACCCTTAAACGTCTACTTTTTGAGATATATAATACTAATACAATTACTAGGAAAGTTTCTTAAATAGCCATAGAAAATATGCTAATGTCACACCTTTCTCTCAAGAATAAAATAAAAGGTCACGTATGTATTTCAACTTTGAATCTTTGAACATGTGTGCAGCTCATTGAACATTTCAATTCCTTGGACATACCTCCTTAATTTTGTCGTCTTTTAATGGTGCTAAAATTATATTTTTGTTTGTTTTATGTTTTCAATAATAATTTTGTTAATTTCCGGATGATATTTGTTATAAGACACTCTATTTTCCCATTACAACCGTGTTTACATTTTGAACAGCGGTAAATGTAAATTTTAATTTTGTAAATTTCGTCACTGACAGTGTTCTCGGATGAAAAAATGATTTAAATATGGATATGTTTCAAAATACATACACTGATGTGTCACTTCCACTGAATTTTGACGCAAGGTAATGTTATTAAACCTCACTAAATTGGAAGTTTTTCTTAACCTACCCCACCAGGGCTTTCGCCCACCCTGTTAAATGCCACACTGTGCCACAGGGGGGAACCTCTATCAAGCGGACATGTCTCCTTTCCTATCTCTTTCTCTCTAGCAAATTCTCTGCCATCCCATTGGGCCTGGGTAGGCATGCTCGCTGTATGCCCCCAACCCCAAAGTTGGGGGGGGGGGGGGGGTGGGGGGGCCC
>LQRL01086791.1:0-33722 GCA_001703475.1 Hydroides elegans
GGACCTTTTACGTGGTTTGCGAGCCAGTGCATAAGCTCATTGCGTTTGTCTTTGTTTGCTAAGCCTCGACAATTTAGTGAAAACAGTCTACATGTCATTTTAATGTTGATATAGAAATTCCTTCTTTGATGTATTCATGACCTGTATTGATTGTTGTGGTCTTATTTGCAATAAAGACTTTGTGTATTGTGTGTAATGTGTGTTTATAAGTGTTAAAGCAGCATTTTTTAAGTTGAATAAAGCAACAAAATAATAGAGAGAAAATGTTTACTGTATGACTTGGTGTTGTCATGGTTTGGTGAACAAAAAGTGATATTATGATCATGTTTATTTAGGGGGCTACGGTAGTGTAGCCTAAAGCATTTCTGTAAGTAATGCTAGTATACCTCCTACTGAGTTCATATATTTATATAATTATTACGTTTTTCTTAACTAAGGCAAGTATATTATTTTTATATCCATTCATATAGATGTAACATCCTTGAATAAATCCAAATATTGTTCAGTATGTGTTTGATGTGTAGTTAAGTAATATTAAATACTGTTTTATACTAACTTTATTATTTGTTTCTTTGTGTGTGTATTCAAAAAGTTTATTTAAATGGCTTGTTAATCAATTAAGTTAAGCTGTGGTATATGAAAGTTTAATGTTTATATCTTTCGGGAAAGTAGTTTTTACAATAGCCATGATTTTTCACGGTGTTTTATATATATATTTTGTCTTGCTATCAGTATATAGACAATTTTCAATATGAAACGGATCATATTTTGATGAAGTAATTTATACTTTTGTATTTGTATTATTTTGTTTCCGGTGCATACGTTTTTTGACACAGTATAAGTGGTTTTTAAATTTATGTGTTCATATTCTGATCACTTTGTCTACCTGATGCTAAGTGTTAACTTGCTTGTTGTGTCATTGCTTGGTTCATATTCAGATCAGGCAGTCTAACTGTTTTAATTTCGTAAAAACAACTGAGACTTTAAAATTTCACTACTCAAGTCTTGGAATTTTTTGCTCTCGCCTCC
The DNA here is from genome assembly GCA_001703475.1 of Hydroides elegans. Taxonomy (NCBI): domain Eukaryota; kingdom Metazoa; phylum Annelida; class Polychaeta; order Sabellida; family Serpulidae; genus Hydroides; species Hydroides elegans. The sequence goes on from LQRL01086791.1 coordinate 1,030, forward strand.
GGCGCTCGTATCGTTTAATCTTACCTCTTTTCGAATTTGTTAGCATATTAGTCACCCTTTGTTTTGAAGCAATGTTTATTATGTTTTTATCACAAGGGTCGACTGTATACGGGTTACGGAGGAAAGCGAAGTACACGATCTTAGTGGTCACTCGGTTTGCATACTCAACCTGTGTTTAAGCTGCCAGTGTCGTTTTTGAAGACCATCATAATCAACTGGTGTAGATTTTGCATAGCTCTACTCATTGAATACCTTCCTTAACGATAATTTGAAAGATTTTGCTGGCGTCTTCGGCGCTCTCCTTTATGGGCTTGCATTCGTTATCAAAATTATTCGTATGTGAGTTAAATTTGGAAAGCGCGTGTTACATTTCAAGCGGAGGTCGCGCTTGAAGCCGTTGAATTTATGTCAAACTTTTACAATGTAATTTTAAAGTAAGGTTTGAAATATCCTTTTAAATCCTTTAACTTTTACCCCCATTATTTCACGAATTTACCATAAAAAGTCCGTAAAATCGATCCGAAAATCCTCGAAATCAGGTTCGAAAAGTCCTGGAAATTGATAAACCTTCTGTACGCACCCTGCTGGAAAGTCGCGAAGTGTAGATGCCTTTTGACAGTTTCGGTCAAATTCAACCACTGGAAATAGGCGAAAAACAGCGGTTTGCGAAACATAAGCTTGTAGCTTACCGTCTAGAACTTTTGAACGGAAAGTCATAGCAACTTGGTTATAGGCTCAAATAAACAGAACACTTTCTAAATAAATCGAAATTATTTTTGGATAATTGAAATAAGGATAGACTAGGTATCATTGATGCACCAACACTTGCACCAAAACTTGTATTAAATTTGTATTAACCGAATTAGTTTTACGACTCCGGGGCTTTACCTTAACCGAAATTGGATGGTTGCGCACGGGTGACTAACTCAAAACTTGGGTCGCCCGGATATTAAGTAGCTATTATACGTGAAGGCGTAACAATCATTGTCATCAAGATAATCGAATTACCCGAATCAATGCACGAAGGCTACAGGGATGCATTTGGAGCTTTAAACGTTTTGAGCCATAGGGCGCACTGAGTTCCCAAAGCAGTGCGCGCAAAAAACGCATGTGCAATTGGGTATACTATAGGTCAGATGATAGATTATAGCTCTTACTCTCTCTCTCTCTCTCTCTCTCTCTCGTTAATCAAATATTCAACTTTGATAACGACGTCGAACGGCGCGAGCAACTTTGTAGGCGATAAAATCATTATCAAAAGATAAATTTCCAAAGTCCAATTAACTGTTCTTAAAATCTACATTTGATAAAAAAATCATCGAGCTCTTGCGTGCGAACTCTTTTTCAAAAAGTGCACAGTGGCAATTTATTAATGCCTGCCACTCGCGTTTCAGGTTGATTGTTTACTTCATGCCAGAATGTGAGCACCAGCGAAATATTGCACTGGATTTTATTTCAAAATACTTATACATGGTTCATACAAAGATAATTTTGTCATGAATGTCATGAAATTTAATTTTCCTGGAAAAGTCATGGATATGTCATGGAATTTAACAAAAATGTCATGGAAAAAGTATGCTTTTGCAAATTTTGTTAATAAAAAGGAAAATGATAATGATGATAATGAGAAAATGAAGCTATAGTATGGCAATTTATAGTTTCGTATTAAGAATTATCGGTGGGGGAAAATGCGGAAATAATGTTCATCACAAGATACTTTGGAGTAAATGAAATATGTGATTTTTTTTATTACAGACATCCCGCCTTAGGTTGTTGAAACATACATCATCCTAACAACCCATAAGACGAATCCTATATGCAAAATGTTGTGCTGAGAGCAAAAGAGGGCCGTTCATATAACGTAAACGTGAGTCAATAATCTGACCCTTGAACCTGATTTAGGCCAATATGATGCATATTCCGAAAGAAGATCGAATTGAATTTGATAAAACAATTTTAGCAGTGATTACACGCGGGCTTTGAACTGATCAAGAATGAATTCTGTTGGTAGGACACTAGGATAGGGTTTGCCGGTTTTGTAAGAAATGTGGCTTTTTGTTGCGCTAAGGGTCTCAGAAAGAGTGTGAAATATAAAGTTTAAGGAAGAAAAATAGTTTCTTTCTTAATATATGCATTGATAATAAAACTAGTTCTATTTAATATTAAAGAATTCATTGAAGGATTATTCGCAGGCAGACAAGACATCATATCTGGATTTACTTCAAGGCAATGATGTGATGCAAAACCCGCCCGTGAACAAGCAGGTATAAAGTTGATTTAAAATGCTTTAATTGTTTTGAATTGCTTTATATGCCAATTAGCAATTATTAATTACAAAAATGCCAGATCTTAACAATAACACACTGAAACTACCAGTATATGTGTTTTTGACAATTCATAAAAAAAAACGTTTGATCTCCCGCTCATATAAACGTGTTATGTTGCAGTTTTGATTGCGACTTAAGAACAATAAAAAAGAGCAAATTAATCGGATAGATACTTATAATCCAGTATTTTTGCCGTAGCATCCATCTAATACAGAAGGCACACCTTTTACAGAGACCGTTGTCACACCTAAGAATATCTGGATATTTAGTTCGTCGAAACGATCACCTAGCCTTATTGGACTGGCACCTACGCTAAAGGAGACAGATGCAGCAGGTTAGTATAATAAATGATAAATCTATGGTTTTGTGTTCTTGTATCCATTCGTAAATTTTTATGAAGATTTGGAACAAGAGGGAATGTCCGGCATTTAGCATTATTACGAGTTCGACTTCAGTATAGTTAAACAATGAGATATTACATTTTTGCCTGAAAGAGTGCAAATAACCCTTGTGACATAAAAAATAATTTTTAAAAGCATACGCAACGGTTTAGATCTAAATATAAAAACGAAATTAGAAGTGACTCAGAACAGTTAATACATAATAAATCAATGCTATATGCTGATTTGATTATTGGTATGTTTCAAAAGCTTCAACTAAATGAGGCAAAAAATGTGTCAATTCCAGCGAACATAACCCCGAAAGAGATATTTTCCTAGTCCATATGTTGTTATTTCAGTAATTATATAAGCATGTGTTCAAGACATCCTACATTAATATATATTCATAAAGCTTATGAGTTTATATGACGTCACAATGTTGTTCGAGGCTTGAGTTCAAATACAGGTGATAGGATATTGTAGACGTTTATCTGAATGGTCATTTTAACAATTGTACATCTTGAATATAGAACTCACAATATAGCTTGTGAAGTACTATTAGAAGTACTATTTCTCCCAGATTCATATGTGGTATTGTGAAGGACGGAAGGACAGACATCTATCTCAGATATAAAAGCCACCCATCTCGGGTTTGACCCCTTAAAATTTAGCTAATGCTAGAGTGTTTCGCATAATGTATTTTTCAGACGATCCTACTGCTGTCGAACTGCGACTTGCAAGCAAATTGCGAGCACACACAGACAGCAACCCTGGTTGAGTTTTAATCTCCATGGAAGAGCTGACATAATAACGCAATCAGGGCATCGGCAGAGGACAGAAGTGGGATGATTTGCGTTTTGTCCGCTCTCCTGAAACTAAATCAAGTTATGAAAGATACTTCAGCATCATTTTAGGCTTTAAAATCACGATTTTCTAATTTTATGTACCAATAAAAGCTATGAAAATGTTAACTATAGGACGAAACAGTAACATATAAATGTGTGTAACATAAATACTGGTACTCACTAGAAAACTCTCTTTGAAAACCCAACATGTCACCTTCCATTTTTTTGCAATACTACCATGGCATGTGTGTGAAAGTCCAAAAAAGTAATTATAATTAAACAATTTAACTTAGGCCAAGAAAAAAAATCCATTAATATGTTGCGAAAAATAAAAAGGATATTATTTGGCATTCCAAGGGTATTCGCACGCGTGGTGCAACGGCGACCATGGGTTCAAACCTCAGTCAGACAAGGACCTAAACAGCGTCATCAGCGAGGGCGTCAGGTACGCCCAAATGAAAATGCGAACATATGAAAAGGAAAAAGTGTAACTCGTAGCCGGCTTATCTTATGGAACTTTCGAGTCCTGTTCCATGACTGTTCATTTTTCGCAAGAATGTAATGATATATTTATTAATATGCATACAAACGATATCAAATGATTTTTAATTCAGTACTTGGGTTATTTTCCATAATGCAATATCAATCTCATCTGTTATTGACTCGCAAAGGCGTAACGGCGGTGGATTATTTTATTTTGTGCAGTCATTATGTCATTATTTTTATCAAATTGTCGCCTTAACATCCATTTACATATATCTTAGTTGCAATATTACATATAATTTATTAACATTACATCTACAGTATTATTTCGTATCTATTTGAACAAGAGTAGTGTATGTGAGTATAAGTGTTTATGTTGTTTATCAGATGGTATTTATGTTATGATCTCAGTTTGATTGGCCATGAAATTCATTTTTGTAATACAATTGCTATGAAACGTGTCATTAAAACGAATTATGTTTTTGTGTGATTGATGTTCATTATGTATTAAAAAGATTTGTAAAGTAATTTTTACTTTACTTTAATACAGAAGTGAGAGAATGAAACTGAGAGAATGAAAACATACACCCGTATTCCTAAAAATCACGCTCTAAATTATGACCAAAATGGATGCATTCCTTCTGTGAAACCTAACAGAAGGAAAATATAACGTTCGGCATTGAGCGATACGTATGGCTCTAAATTTCATGATAATGTTGCCAAGCCAAGAAATAGTATCGCCCATAATTTAATGAGCGAACCCTGTCTAAATTTCACAAAAACCAGGAACATTATCGCTCAGAAAAAAAAAACAAGTAAGAACCTTGTTGAAAAAAAAAACAAGTAAGAACCTTGTTGAATATTATTCTGTATTTTTTTGTACAGACTGTGGTATATCAATCGGTTGTTTTTCAACAATTATATAAAAAAGTTCTATGCAATAGCAAATTGACAAAAAAAAAACACAATATCTACCAATGTTTGAAAAGTAAAATAGAGTCCGCTGAACCCATGAATCGCAGGGCAAAGACTCCTATCAAGTTGGTATATGCACTTTTATCATTATTGGGGTAAATACCCGTGGTAGAAAAGGTTTGATAAATATAAAGTGTGTAGTCAAGTCCCTCCATTACTAAGGTAAATAATTGAGCTACCCGAAAAATCTAGCTTTTATATGTTCAAGGTCATTATAAGACTAATGATCGATGTCCATCTGTTGACAGCTTTGCAACTACTTTGTACGGACGGTAGAAATTTAATAGAGCACATTTGCGAATAGTATGAAGTGCTTATCCGTCGCATAAATTGCCCTTGCTAGTGGAGATCTACATTTCTAGTGGCCAACAATATAAAACATGACTTACCTACACAGACATGATCTTAAATAAAGGTAGCACCTAAAGATTTGCTATTTTTGTATCTGTTGTCATATGTTCTATTTGTTACATATTCTACTCATGACTTCAGGAATTTTTGATTGCAAATCATAGGCTTTTGCTTAATATTATCATTTCCATTGTTTTTCTTGAACGAAATTGTGGTGTTTTCGACAAAAGGTGTAGAAAATAAAAATGCCCGAAATTCAATCCACGTATACGAAAAATGAAAGAGTGCATGAAAGAGTGCTTAAGGGTGTGTTTATAATTTTGGTCTGCTCGCGATTTTTACAACGCGTTTTTTATCCTTAAAATGCTTATAAAATTGTTATTTTCTAATAAAACCTTGTTTTTAGTGGCTCTATAGGTTGGTGATATATAAGACTTTTGTTTACAACTTGAAAAAATCGGAAATTTACTCGGAAAATTAGTATTTTAGCACTTTTTGTCTGAAAATCTCTTCGAACCCGGCGATTTTACCAGATGACCACGCGATTCTGACATATATTTACTTTTTACGATAAAAATATTTGATAGTGAGGGATTTTTTTCTGAACGCAGGGTTTATCTAATAGTTTGTGTGTAAACTGATATATATAGCAGCTTTATTGTTAATTTATTAAAACTGTATGATTTTAAAACGGGGTTTTGTAAGATAAAACGCCTGTCTAATTTTCGCTCACACCGTTTATAATTTTTTCGCTAGGCGATTTTCAATGTTTTCCTTTTGTTTGTTTTTTTTTAATCATTTGGTCCGTAGTTTTGGTCATTTAAACATTTAAACTACATTTAATTTATATTCCATTTTTGGTTAGTGTGTGCCAAATCAAATGACGCATGATGCCTGATGTTAAAACATTGCAATAGGTTTCAAGCTGATTGATAATGGATATATAACATAATTTTCATATTAAAATATGTTTTATTAAACACAATTTACTATTCCATTATATTTGAATGCATCATATTTTTACAAAGCATTGATGATGGATAAAAACTTGATGAATGACAAAAATGATATTTGGATCACATTGTTATCCCCCGTGAAAACGAGGGGATATAGGGTTGAGCTTGTCCGTATGTCTGTCTGTCTGTCCGTCTGTCCGTCCGTCCGTCTGTCCCGCTTGATACAGGGTACTTTGTGCACGCGAGTTTGGTATGAGGCAATTAAGCTATACCTTTCAAATTTTATACACGTATAAACCAAGGTCTGAAGTCGTGCCTTGTCAAGGTTTTATCTCGATCGGTTGAAAATTGTCGATTCTGGAACACTTTAAAAATTGTCGATTTTAAACTTTTTTTTCAGATGCCAAGCACTTTGTGCACGCGAGTTTGGTATGAAGCAATTAAGCTATACATTTCAAATTTTATACACGTATAAACCAAGGTCTGGAGTCGTGCCTCGTTAAGGTTTCATCTCGATCGGTTGAAAATTGTCGATTCTGGAGCACTTTGAAAACGGTCGATTTAAACATTTTCACCTGATGTTAAGTACTTTGTGCACGCGAGTTTGGTATGAAGGAATTGAGCCAGAGATTTTTAAGTTTAATACACATATAAACCAGGGCCTAAAGTCGTGCCTCGTCATAGTGTCATCTCGATCGGTTGAAAATTGTCGATTTTGGAGGACTTTAAAAAGTAGCAAAAAGATGAGGAAATGTGCCTGATAATATAAGATATTATCATTTATGTATGTGGTATGTACTTATATAAGCTGGTATGTACTTAAGGTGGTATGTACTTATATATTGCTTATATAAGCAAACATGCTAATATAAACATATTATTTTTAAGATAAGTGAAATTATATTCTTTCTTCACTTGTCTCGTCAGCTGCCCTCCAAAAACACTTTGCGTGTGATTTTATAAGCAAGTATGCTTATATTAGCATATTTATAAGCAATCATGCTTATATCAGCATATTAATCAGGAAATTAATAGAGATGTGTTAACACCTATTTGGGGAGCCTGGTGCATTTGGAATTGGCTTACAAAAGTAATCGTGCTTATATAAGCATATTTACAATGTAAGTTAAATTATATATTTGTTTCACTGGCCTCGTTTTCCAACTTGTCTCGTCAGTCCTAGAGATGTCTTCAGAAAGAAGTGAGTGATGATACAAGATGTTACTCTGTTTTTCTTTCATCACATAATCTTGTTTATTCGCAAAATAATTCGTTATTTCCAAAGTTGATTATAGTAAAAACTGACCATCCTGCATCCACGAATTGTTGGATTTCACGGGGGATCCAAGGTCACTGACCTTCTAGTTAATTACAATTTACAAGTATATATTTACATGTGTATTTCACACATTCCATAATATTTCTTTTAAAAAAAAATCAATATACATTGAATCAGTAAACATAAAAGTACATGTAGTAGGCTATTGTATGGAAACCTTTTCATGTTTATATGTTTACATTGTTTTACATATTTTGTCAATATCGCACAACATCGGCAACAATCTTTTTACCGGTATAAGTTAAGAAAACGAAATTATCAAATAATAATAAAATCATATATACTTAACATAATGCTTATGTGATACTTATTTGGCCGATTCGATAAAACGACGGACAATAGAGACGATCAATAAATAAACCTTGCTATATGTTGTTTAATAACACTGTGTTACAAATTGGCACTTCACAATTTATACATGAAAGGCAAAGTGTGTTTTTATATGATTTTGGTCTGCTGAACCCAAATCCGAAGGCCAATTTGTTCCATCACGTCACAATTGTCTGTAATTTGCATTTTAAATTTTGCATTTTGTTCTCTATTTTTGTCAAATTCCAATTTGGTAAATATTTTTAATGAATTGATTATGAAAGATTTGAAATGAACTCTATGTTAATGTTTGACCACTATATTGACTATAAATATAGACGTGAGAATCGGTTACGGTCATATGAAAAGCATCATAAACACACTTTAAACCTCAAATTAAAGAAAACTGCTATACCAAAATATCTGAAAATATTATGGAGCCTAGGTATGTTATTAGACAATGCAAGGTTTAATTTACAGAACGTTTATTCCAAAAATAACTCTTTGAGAAACAATAATATGAAACATGCTGACGTTTGAATAAAGAATCTATTGCGGTCAGTCTTAATATTAGTACCATAATACTAGTACAATATTACTTATAAATAGATATTATTGATCACTTGTCATCCTCAATATTCATGATAGATATAATCTATGTATTAGCCAGGCTTATTGGTCTAATAGTATACTGTGATTGAGACTGACCGCAATAGATTCTCAATTTGAACGTCAAAATATTTAAAAACTTTATTGCTTAATGATTTATTTTTCAATGGAATGATTTGCAAATTGCAAATTATATTGTCCAATGATATACCTAGACTCCATAAAATTTTCAGATATATTGATATAGTAGTTTTCTCTCAATTGAGGTTTGAAGTTCATTTATGATGCTTTTCATATGACCGTAACCGATTCTCACGTCTATATTTTATCCAAAAATACAAACTAACATATTCTGATAACTTCCCGAACATAGGGGTACCCTAGGCAGAGTCATCAAATTTAAATCGGATTTTTTTAAAAATATTTTCTTTGACCCATCAGGCAAACTAAAGTCTTACAACGATAGCCCGATTAATATTCTCAATGAAAATGCCTAGAACCTGTGGTATTACCATGTAAATAATAAAATTTAAGCTCACAATCTTAAGGAATGCGCGGCTCATTTAAGTCCATGAGAACTACATACCTTTACGCTTAAAGTAGATTGTCAAGATAACGATTTTTACAAATGCATTTTTATATTTTATATTGTATAAATGTTTAATATTGAATAGAATAAAGTATAGATTCCTATATTTTTTATGTTTCTGACAAAAATATGACAACCTGAACATTGGCATTGCGATAGCTTGAACTTTCGGTTGCTTTTCGTGTGTAAAATATATTTTTAAAAAGAAAATTGTAACACTATGAGCCAAAATCATTATTCCTGAACAGTTTTATAATCGTTTTAGGGATATTTAGACATTAACTCATTGAAATTCGTATAAGGAATGATTAAAAAAAAAAGAACTATTTTCTTTGAGATTCATTTATGAATCACTAATATTTACAGAGCTGATGATGAAATTGGTTGTTAAAAGCATCTTTGCTGGATAGATTATGATAAATGAAAACCGAAAAACTAAAATTTGAGTAGGTTAAGTTTGTAATTTAAAAAATTATAAAGTCGGAACCATAAAAAATCGTCAAAAATGCCAAAAATAAAAAATCGATTTAACAGAAAAATGGGACGTGATAGAACATTTTTAAGTTCAGATTCGTAATCAGCGTGGTCGAGTTTATAAAGTAGACACAATTTCATCCATGTATATTTTTGAGTGTAACACAGTGTAACGGAAGCAGACAATGGATACATGTTCTATTTGGTTTAAGCCATCTGATTATTTATTTCGATAATAAGTTGAATTTAAAATTTAAAGGAATGCTTGAATGATAACATGGTTAAATGGATAGGTTAATTGATTTGAAGAAAATCTCCTCATCGATATGTCGCGAGCGAAAAAATTATTTAAACAAAAATCGCGAGCGGAAAAATTATAAACACACCCTAAGTGTTCCATGATATCAAAATAAGCTAATCTTTTTGGTGCGTAGTATTATTAAAAAATAATTACTTTTCCTTACTACTTAGGTGGAGGTTGTAAACCTTGACATGTTTTATTTATTTATTTATTATGCGTTTTTATAATGGGCTCATAAAACTAAGCGCTGCAATCATAAAATATGATATGAGTACAAATATAAGAAAAAATAAATACATAAGATAAAATTAAATATTGAGCATTAATATGTGTTTAAAAAAATATGATTTTCTGAAAAGGTGCGTTTTTAAATAGCGTTTAAATACTGATAATTCAGTAACACTACTTTGTTCAAATGGTTAATCGTTCCAAACTCTGGGTGCCATACACATGAAGGACCTTTCACCATATTTCGTTCTGAAACTAGCTACTCCCAAAAGAAGTTCATCTGTTGATCTAAGGCGATGACAACTTTGGTGCAGTTTATCAGGTCTTTGATGTACACAGGTGCTATAGTATTAAACAATTCAAAAACCATTAGCAACACTTTAAATTCACATATTTAAATAACTTGTTCAGTTGAGTTCAATTAGAGTTTCAGTTATAATATCGTATTTTTGTTTGCCCGATATAAGCCGGGCCGCTGTATTCATTATAATGTGTAGTTTTCTTAGCTGTTTCTTGGGTAAACCGTCTAAAATTCATTTCATTTATAAAGCACCGATTGGATAAGGACGCCAATCTGATTCAATGAACAAATTCTACATCTTAACGGATAAAAACCTATGTCAAAAATACTATACTGTTGCACGGCTAAAAACACGATAAAATTGTATCTTAAAAAGGAAGCATAGAAAAAAATTTAGTTATTTCATTATAAATATATGAAGATTAAAAAGTTGCGAAACATATAACTTATGATGTAGTTTAATCGCTGCCAATGAGTACATGCTCTAATTTTTAACCGGAAGTGCCTCTGGACCTGAAATGTACATTTTGTTTAAAACGTTGATATAAAATCGTTGTTCCTCCCCTTACGTGTTCTATCACGCAAGAAGTAAAGTCTGCGAACTTAATTGAAAAACAAATGACAAACAAATGATTCCTATCCAGCATACAGATTTGAAACTGGGTCTAGGCTATAACCAAATATACGGGTTTGAAATTTTCACTATATTCTAACGGATAACCAGATTCATTCGGGCGGATGGGGGCATTCCTGTTATATTTTATCCATAGTCTATCGTGGATTATACATCTGGTAAGAGTAAATAATAACGTTAAGGGCTTGACCACACGGAAAGCTTCTTCGAACTTTTTGATCCCAACAAAGTGTGAGTTTCAATAAAAACCCCTATGGGTACGTCAAAAATATGCGGAGAAACGCTCATTGCTTGACGGGTTTTTGAGTTCCAATCAGGAATGCATTGAAAATGATGTTTTTTTTTGTAAAAAATAAGAATTTAAAAATTTAAATTTCTTTCCATGTGGCCAGACCCTTATGGTAAGATATCCCAGAAAAAAGCTTCCCATTTGTCTTCCGGAACCAGAGCACCTGAATCTAATATGATTTTGCAGGGGCATTCCTCTTATCTGTATAGCCTTAAAATCAATTAGAGAAGATTGATGCAAAAAAAGTTATGATTACAATCGACGTTTTTATGAACCAGGGTAAAAATGACTTTTATCAAATTCTAACTATGAGTGGTTATTTATTCATATGCCTACATTCCTTTTGCTTTCATTTTTTTATGGTCTGCAACGATTTGTTGACATAGAATATTGAGTATAATTAATTTAATATACGGTTGCACGCATCCCTTTAAGTGTCAACAAGACATGTACGTCTCTCTGAATTATTGACAGTGAGCCTATTAGGGCACCTACTGTTTAATTTACAACGATTTCAGCAATTTAAGAATCGGCGAATCATTTTTCTAAGTTTCTCAAACTGCTCCCAAATATACACCAATTTAAATACATCTCTCTGAATTTTAGCTTTTAGCAACAGATGACAAAATCTTAGTTGTTTCATATTGATATATTTTGAAAATAATGAAATAATTGAGAAAAATGTTATGACAGTTTAAATAATCCCGTGTCATGGTATAGAAGAGTAGTTGTTAAGGGGCTTTAGTAAAGTTCTTTAGTCGCTTGGTAAAAAAGAAAAATTATTATGATTATTTTTCTAGATATGTCTAGATATTTTGGTAAATATATCAGAAAATGTAAACATGACTTTTATCTATATAAAAGACCATATTGCGCAGAACCGTACATCGAAAAAGAAAAATAAAACAAAATTGTCGTTATATGCCAAGTTTTATTTTTACAAATCGCGTGGTTTTAGTTGTGATGTCTATTTAATACGTTTCGTATATTCTGTATCACATCATTGGTACGAATCAAACTTTTGTTGTGATTTCACGCGCACTTATTCTCAAGGAACATAAATACGAAATTTCGTATAATGAGACTTTTACGACACGAACAAAATATACTCCACACGGCTGCTGATATTGTTTTAGAAACTCCATTTTAATTAATCATAATGCTTTTTTTTTCTAAATCTTCACAGCTATATTTTTGTTTAATGACTTTTTTACCCATGACTATATCAGTAATATCTACTGAATAAATATATAATACATAACTGAATATCTAAAGTAAACTTTGACGGCAGCATAACAAAGAAGTATTAAACCAACATAAGAATTCATAAGAGAGAAGTATAAAACCACGTGTATAAGCAGCCAATTAACAGGGGTATACTTTAACCGAAATCGACGGTCAGGCGCGACCGTCATCCAAAACAACAGTCATATGGACAAAATGACATTCGCGCGCGATATTCGACTTGGAAATATTCATGTTAAATGTGAGCGCGGAAAGCGCGAGCGCAAATATTGTTTCGATAAAACGCTAATTTAATGTTTGTTGAACCGGGTAGGAAATTTGGCAAGAGGTGCCATGCAATTTCCTCGTCTCCGTGTGGAGTTGGTAGCACATTATTATTATTATTATTATTATTATATAATTATATAAAGAACGATAAAATGAAGGGATGTATTTAGACTATAACATATTCTAAGACCATAATACAAGACTGAATGAATTGAAAATCACAAAAGCGTTGTCTGACCGCAATTAAGTTTAGATTCAGTAAATAAGATCGAGCTATTCCTTAAGTGGGCTTTTTAACCATTCAAAATCGTCATTTCTTGCAGAAAGGCGACTGTGAGTTGGTTTGCAGATAGAACTTTCCGCTCCAACTGAAGTGCTCTGATGGAAGTCCCATTGATTGACAGTTATCTCCGCAGGATGTGCACGAATTCTGGAGAAAACAAATATATGATTTAAAGCCAATTATAGACAACGTATTCATTTATCACACACATGGTGTAATATTTGAATGTAACACAATCACACATTTTAAACTATATTCTAGAAAGTGATACAAAGTGCTAAAACATATGAACAATTTGTTCCAAATTGATTAGTAAATTAAAGTATGTAATCATTTGATTTCGGTTGATATTATGTTCAAATACATTGACCTAATACACGCCATGAGACACACTATATTTACCGGTATATCGCCGTGGTCTTGGCAGACCTCACTCGTGGAGAAACAGGGTCTGTTGATGGACTCTATGTAGTAGTCGATTGCCCGGCCGTGAGAGCACCCCAATTCTGAGAAATACAGGTATCAAATTTAATTAAAAATGAGTAAGTATGAATTAATAGATTAATGTAGAATTTCGATGTAGTTTGCTCTACATTTACTGGTAGATTCATTAACAAATAAATTTCTTGCTTTATATTATGCTAGTTAGCAATGTTCGATAATTTTACGAGGAAAAACTACCGTTAAAGCAAATACATGACATAACATCGCTTGATTTTTCTTAATTCAAAACTTTTTTTTAACCAATCAAATGTTATGAACTATAAATCGAATATCGCACCTCCTAGCAAAGCAGGCTTTACTGCCTTGACATCAGACACCTCTGTCTTATCACCCGCCTCTGTGACCACCTCTCGCCTCTTCCTTCGGTTGGCACAGCCCGGCTGGTCCCCTCCTCCATTCGGATAAAAGTCCGCATGACCAAGAGGGACCAGTGTACCGAAATCCATGATGAAGCCTTCGTCGCCCATTGTGTGAATGACGTCAACGTAATCGGCGTCGTTCGGGTGCAGTCGGGCTTCTTCGGAATAGCTCTCGAACATCGGACCAGCGGGGTCGAGACCTTCGATAAAAGATGTGTCAATGAGACGATATAACAAAATACCGTTTATGCACTATATGCATGATAAGAACTCTTACAAATTGTTCAATGATATCAATTTTTTGTCTTTAAATTTAAGTACTTTATCAGGGCCAGATCCTAAGCATTGGAAGTCGGTGGGCAATAAAAATAATGGCCAAATTTAAATATTTACGGTGTAACCAATATAGCTTTAAAAGCACATAATTTGCGGATGTGTTCGTAACCAATACGTTCCCCAAAAACACTAGTTACCAGTGATTCTTCCAAATCGAATAGTTTTCCCCGCATGACCACACGTGTGTCCACCCAGACTATGCCCGACACAATACAAGTTCTCCCTTGACAGCCCTCGACCAATCAACTCTTGGCTCAGTCGCGCAATTTGATGGGCGGTAACCCGGATATTGGCTGCGGATTGTGGGTACCACAGCGCTTTGGATCCGGCGCCCCAGTCCACTAGTATTACGTTGTATGGGCCCTGTAAGTATGTCGTCGTTATTTGCTAATTGGAAATAGATATAACAATGAATTTGTAATACTTAAGCTTTAAATGTGTTTGCAATCTATGTCGCTCTAAAATATACATTTAATGAGAAAATCTTATTTATTCTTTATATAAAATATTCCGATAATGACGTAGTCATTGGATTACAAATTTGCATCTGTATGTGAAAAACATCTGCAAACTTAACATGATACACAAGTGTTTTTAGATTGTATGTTTGTATTGACAGGTTTTGTCGTTTGATAACGGAACGGCTAGATATTAGATACTCACATGAATCAACAACTCATCTTTCATCTTCCCCATCCATTCAGATCCCTCCATATCTCCGCGATATCCATGAACCACGAAAATGGTCCGCCTGTCCGCACCGAAGCTCTCACTGAATTGGATAAAACATGAATGGATTTTAATCCAGTCTGTAATACAGACTCGCGTTAATCGGAACCCCTCGGGACCGGTCAAATTGGTTCCGATTGACCGTGTGTTCTGATAAAAAGTAGTATTTTCGTATTAATATATGTTGATGGGACCTAAAATCGGTTCCGATAAACAGATAGTTCTGATAAAAAGACTTCCGATTAACGAGAGTCTACTGTATTTCAAAAGAAAATTAAAAGCTATAAAATAATTGATAATAATTGAAAATAGAATAGTAGAAATCGACTTATTTGCTATAAATAACGATAGGACAAAAATGGATATATAAGTTCGGATGAATTAGTGTATATTTTATGAAATAATAAGCCATTATTAATCAATCCAATTTATAATTTTTGAATGGCCCATTGATTGCATGCCTTGTTGCAGCTATATAATATTTTGTTTTGATTGCAGACGTTTTAAAACATGTCGAGCACAATCTAAAAGCACAATACTCACGGTATATTCCCAACATCGATGGCTGCACTCGAGTCCTGTGTATAAAGCGTGAAGAAGGGACTGAAGCAATCTGGCAACGGCAGATGCGAGTAAGGGGGATCGTCATGGAAACATCCTTCTACTTCATGGCAACAACGCTCGCGAGCACTTTTGGGTAAATGAATATTATATTGAAATTGTATAACAAATATAATTCAACAATGTTTGAATAATTCAATTTTATGTTATAAATTGTGCACATCAGAAATAATCGTTTTATGCATGTCAAAAATTATTCATCAATATCATTAAACATCAAAGTTTGATCTTTTGCCTGAGGTATTGTTTACAAAATTCTGTTTTTGAATATATAGTTATGCCATTATCTTATCCTTTATCTATAAAAAGTCTTATATAACGCTAATTTGCAAGACAATTAATAACTTTTCATTGAAATAAAAATACATAAAAGTTACCTTGTGAGGGAAATCGCAATACTCAACAATGCTAGAATTTTTAAATGCATTTTAATAGAAATTCAAGTTCATATAATAAAACACAAAAAAAGGAACAATATCCTTTTGATTCCACTTCTATTATAAAGTGCAAGCCGTTTCTATGTAGAACGATGAATTTTCAACTTTTCAATTAATTCTATTAATTATTTTCAGTATTTTTTTTGGATAAAATTTGTTGTAAAAGTCAAAATGTTTGTGGAAATATGAAGCTGATTTCTTGCCTTTTATAGACCACGCTTTTCCTCTTATCTATGGAATGATCCATGTTGATTCATTAGCGATATGACACAAGACCTCTTTCAATGACCAGTCACTTCAGGCAATATCAGATCAGATATGATTAGATAATTGTAGAAGTTGCGAAATTATTTATTCAATGTTTAGTTTTTTAATGCATTTTTGTACTGATTAAACCGTGGCATTAATTGCATGGACACCGTGTTATATGATTGTTAAAAGCACTGCGTGCAATAACAGGTTATATAAAGAGCTATGCATTTACGTCATTTTAAACATATCTCTTTTGCAAATTCTTTTTTTAACACTTTTAATATACATGTATATCGTACGACAAAAATGGGTTATCTAATAAGATGGAGATAACGTGGTGTGACATCGAAAGTGATAAAATCTAAGATATTTTTTGAGTGTATTATGCGATATATGCTTTGATTTAAGCCGGATCTAAGACGTTTCCAAATAACATACTGATAATTGCAAGTGCTGAATTCAAGATCACGATTAGGGACTGCGACGAATAGAGGGTCTGCTTTTATAGAATATCCGGTTGATATAATTCAAGTAAAGGTATTCTCATGTATTTTCATTTCGATTGTTTTTATACAGCTTATGATAAGTTATCTAGCAAATATTGTGGAAAGATTTGTAAGATGACTTTTTATGTAGAGACATTCGAGATCAACAGCAAATAAAGTAAAAACCGATCTTCTCATGTATTCTTTTATTATTTCAAATTATGACTGAAATAAATCCTTTTGGTTTGGATTGTTGGCTACAATAAATATACCGATTTTATGTACAAATAGATTGACTTTTACACATGAACATAATATTTCATATACACAAAAATAATGAATCCAATCGCTATATATCAAGTGTGAGGTTAAGCATTGAATAGAACAATAACTGAAGCCACTTGAACTGAACGTTTACACAGGTACGTTTTCACACTCGCGTTTAGCTTCATATATATAGCTTACACATACATACGCGAAAACTTAAAGCAGAAGTATATAGCTGTAAAGAGCAGAAAATGGACATACATGTATCCTTAATCGATCCTAGTTCAAGCCATTTTAATGGTAAAACATATTTTAGCCGTTATGCTCGACTAAGTGACCAATAAAGGACTCCACCTTAAAAATATAAAAGAAATATGATAACAACTCAATTTGATTTTCGTATGATAACAATAACAACAATAACACCTAAATGAGCCATCTATATATATGTGTTAGCATTTTTGTATTCACAGCCAAGCATAGATTATAAGTTTAACCCGCCAAAACCGTACGTTTGTATTTATTTGCAGAATATATATATCCTACACATTCATCTTAAACCGTTTATTTGAAAAATATCAAAACAAACATATATTTCATGATTTCCGAAAAAAATGTTAGATTACACAAAATGAAGAGAAAAGAAGAGATTAGAGCGACAAGCAGTAATCAAAATGACTAGTTTACATATATGAAGCACACAATCTAGTGTGCGTCCTATCGCCAAATCATGCATGCACTTTTTACAGTAGTATCAATTTAGTAAAACATAATAAATGTAAGGTTTATAATCCTATATATCAAATAATCAATTTATATGAAAGAACCCTGGGATATTTATATAGCTGGCTGTTATAAATTGTTTGAGATCTGGATAATTTTGTTTATATATATATTGTATGGGAGCGTTTATAAACATTTTACACCCGTTTTCAACATAGTTTTATTTATAACGCTGGCCGGAGGTCTTACTATTTTCGCTTTTACGAGAGAAATGCCTCATATAATATCTTTATAGTATATCAAACCGTTTTTATCAATCAATCTTCCTCAACCTTAGCAAAAAATATAAGCATCTAATTTTCTATACGTATAAATAACACAAACGCTCACAAACAAGAGTAACCGATACTGGACACACACAAAATAGTTACATTTTGCATTCAATGCAATTTTCATGAAACACAATACTTTGTTATAATAATCACCTACTTCGGATATTTTGTAAAGCTACTAATAAATGATACAATGCAAATTATTTTTCATAACGGAATCTACATTTCATTGTTAGAATAGATTTGAAGCTTCCAGTGGATACATAGGTTTGTATGAGCAACCGCTTTAAGTCCTCGTGCAATCATATTATCTTAGGAGTCTATTCGAATGCATGATACTCAATCAAAACTGCTACGGACAATAAGGTGTTAAGGCAATACTTCTTTTTATTTTCAAAAAAAAAATAATAATAATTTGAACCGCTTATGACAATTTTTATTCTTTTCCAATTTGTCCTAGCGATCAACACCAGACCTTTCTTAACACAACGTTTCGTTTAAATTAATTTAAATATTTTATTAGTACTCCACCTCTCAATTTGTCGCTTCCTTTTGTTAAAGCTAAGCTACTGCCAAGGATAAACAGAATAATATCGATATTTTATTTTCAGAAAGGCATCTGAACATCACAATATATTAGTAAGAACCTATGGATTACTCTTCAAAGGTTTGTTCTCAACAAATAGATCACAATGTGCTTTTGACTAATTTACTTGTTTTCTTACATCACTGCCTCTAATCATGTAACCCGCACCTCGAGGAGAATTTAACGAATATTTATATTGTCTCTAATAAATGCATGTTGAATATTCAGGAAAATTATATGACCTTTTGGTTTTAGCAGAAACTCACGGGCCCAGGGGCCAATGAACCCCTGATGTTCCAAATGGTCCGTCAGTTTTTTTGAGATAGGGGGCCCGAGGGGCCCCACAAATTTTTCAAAATTTCAATATATATACTTGTTCGAGCCACCGGATTTTGGTTTGGGCCCCCAGGTTTTCAATGTAGTCTATATCATTTTAAGTGAAAAGTAAGTTTTCATTCAAATCACGTATAAGTTCATCAAATTAAAATAAACCAAAATTTAAGATAGATTTGTCAACCGAATTTTGATAATCAAATCCTTTTTAATGGACGGTGCGGGTTTACACACAGAGGGCACGCATGTGCATTCACATAATCTAAATTTCAAATAAAAGTCCCCCTGTTCCTCTCGAAGTCCCCCCTCAGCTAAGCAGCGATCGGATTTCCTTGTGAATGTGGCACAGGAAGTCGACGTAAGAGGCTGTTCCGTTGAGTGAACGGTCCTCGACCAGGTACTGCAGGAAGAGCGGCTCCAACTTGTCTCGCTGTCGCACGATTATAAGCTGCAAACAACCAAAGAAAATGGTATGCGTTATACAATTTAATATCGGTCAATATGCGTAGGAAATGTATGTCTATTTTCTGCAAAAATGCATAATATTTCTTTATACCATAGTAATATATTTCTTAATATCTTTTTGACTTTTGTATGAGAAATAAAACTATATTATTCGTTTATTTTATCCCGCGTAGGCAGGGATATGTCTTTTCTAGCAAAATTGTTTAAGTATGAAATTTGAACATATCTTCTTATCATAAATAGTTGGGTATTTTTAAATCGAAAAAAATTGCTAGCTTGCAACGAGACATATTTCATAAAACCAATGAAAGCACACTAGTACTACATTGTATTTTAATTCTGCACAAACACTTTTGAATGTTACCTTGAGGTGTTTCTGGCGTTGGTCTCGCACTTTCTTGACGACGCGACGCACTTCTCGCGATAAGTCGTTGTCTAAGTCTTGCAGTTGTGTCTGTCGAGGTGGAAAACGATTGCGCACATTAAAATTTCATTAAGACCTTACCGTTACATGAGAATTTCGTTTAATAAAATGTGTTTGGAAATTGCAATCATCGCTTAATACGTATCAATGACAATGGTTTGACATTGGTATCAATGACAAACTCTATACCATGAAATACATATTACCTTTTTTTTTTTAAAAATTATCAATGTTTTAAACATAAATGCTTTACATACAAATAATTCCTAAACAAATATTTGATCATTGAAGAAACAAATCAGGAAAGGAACTATGTACTTACCATGT
The DNA here is from genome assembly GCA_001703475.1 of Hydroides elegans. Lineage (NCBI taxonomy): Eukaryota > Metazoa > Annelida > Polychaeta > Sabellida > Serpulidae > Hydroides > Hydroides elegans. The sequence continues at coordinate 21,395 of LQRL01086791.1, forward strand.
CGATATCAATTTGCGCAGCTGAGTGGACGGAAAAGACCTGTTGGATCCAGTCTGGATTCACATTCAGTCCTATCCACAGCATCATGCCGAAGCCGTTCTCTGTAAAATGACATGAGACAAATGAGCTTATTTAATTTTTGGCAGGTAAATATCATCGCTTATGTACAATGTAAGCTATAACAAAAGATGCAATTTCGGGGCTATCCATTACTTTTTTGGAGCATGATCGATTTTCAGGACACGGTACATACTCATATGAATATTTATATTGATTAATTACTGCCGCACCTTTCATTTGAATTTGAATAGCATTTTTGGTAATCATCTTTAACTAAGTTTCAGCCCACAAACGTCAAATTCTATAGCTGATGGAAGCCAAAAAAAGTCATGTTCAACTCACCAATAAGATAGACGCCTCGGTCCTCAAGTCTCTCGTATGAACAGCGAATGGGCGTCGGTAGATCCTCTCCGTCTTCCAAAGGCGCGTGCTAAAAAGATACAGAAAGTGTTATTGATAAATTCAATGTCATCTTTAAGTCAAATTTCGATTCAGTATATGAACTTCGATTTTTTTATAGCATTTCAAATATTTAAAAGATAGGTATTGTATTTATTGAAAGATGAAATTGACCATACATTAATTTAAGAATACTTTCTTAAATAAATAAATTGCGCAAAAAGAAAATAGTCTAAAACATCTACAAACATTGACCCACTTTAACTTAAGGTCATCTATAACCCACACCATTCAACGGTTCAAACATCCTTTAAAACCGGTATAAATAAACATAAAGCACTGCAAGTAATACTCACAAGCGCCATGAGTCGCGGATAGAAGAACGCCTGGCTCTTAGCAACGGGCATGGCGTTGCCAAGGAACATGAGCGTGCTACGTTCGTCGGTTGCTAGGTCGCCACCGCCCTGTAGCATGTTGCTCTTGATGATGCAGTTGACGTAGACGGGCAGGAGTTTCATGCACTCGGGCAGGATGAGCTGGCCTGGAAAAAGAGAGGACCGATTGCAATAAAACGACTGATGTAACGTTACAGCTACTTGTTGGATCAATTGTTTTATTATTCTTTTTTTTTCTCAAATGATACTCGCCAAGACAAAATTGAATTCATGGATTTGTGATACACATCGGTGGATGTCTGGAAACATTTAAGAGATGCTTCATCTATCAAGATATAATCGATGTCTTTTAATCAATTTATAGAGTAGCCAATTCGTATAAATTTAATAATTAAGTTATCTTGCAAATAAATTACATTAACTTTTGTAAGTTCCCCGTACGATTTATTTTATAACTGACACCAACCTGCAGAGGAAGGACTGGCACATTGTTGTCTGTAGCACGCCAAGATTTGTGCACAGCTGTTCATCAAATACTCGCGCACTTTCTTTGGAGAATCATTTAGCGTCATACGTAAAGCTGAAAGAGAAGAAACACACGATTATGTCAAGATACTAAACCATGACCATAGCTTAGGCTAAAAACTCAACGTGAAGGGTTTTCAATTCTAATTTACATTCGAACAATATTTTTTCACTAATTTACTAAAATTAAGGGCTTACATTGTACATGTATAAAAGTTTTAGGACACTTGGGAAATTAGGCAATTTTTTTATAGTTTTTATAGTTCCTGTGACCTGAAGCAGCTTGTGAAGTATTTATCTCTTAGGTTATAATTGCGCTTTGACGGCATAGCCTTCAAACAGCGCAAATTAAATTTCAATCATCTTTCAAAAGCAACTTACAATTCTTGGCAAAATAGTTAATGAGCGTATCCAATTCACAGTTCCTAAACAAATCGGCCATCTTGGAGCACACATTGAACGACGTATTGATAATCCTCAACCGCCGTTGTCCGCTCACACTGGTGTACAGCACGGCGCACTGCAAATAGGCGCCATCTTGCTCGCTTAGCTTGTCGTCATGCTTGATCTCCATGGTAACCGCTTTATCGCTATCCAGGGTTGCCAGTTCGACGTCCGTGGTGTTGGACATGTGGAAGTTGCCGAAGAAGTCGACAGGTCGGATGCCTGGTTGAAAGAAACCAATATGAACAGTCAGGGAAAATTATTTATCAATATACTTTTGAGTATTCTTAGAAGTTTTCAAGAATCAACATATCTATTGAAATCATGATTGTCAGAGATTAAAGTAACGAGAGCCAATTACCCTATGAGCATTAGGTCCCACAAAGTAGAATGAATTCCAAAAATAGTGTCCCTACAAAAACTCACCAGTACTGGTTCTCAGTCGCAGAATAGAGTCAAAGGCGATTGGCTTGGACACGTTCATGCGCAGATCCTCAATCATCCGATCGCCGTCAATGTCCGCCTGTTTCAGGAGAAAAGTAGATTTATGGATGCAAAGTTTCTGTGCAGTCAAATGTAAAATTTAAAACTCATATGTTTTTTCTAAACTATTGAGCTGTTTATTCTTATCATTATTCTTAGCTTAAATCTTCAAAACAAAAATCAAATCAATCTTTTTTTTTTTTGGCGAAAAAAAAACCTAAAACTGATGCAAATTTGTGCAATCGCAGTATTTGACATTTTTTGAAACCACAAGCACATGTCGAACTACTTAATGAGCATTTCCACGAAACAAAGTCATACCATTTCCAACACCAATCATATGAACCCTTCATTCTCACCTGGAAATACTGATACTTGTAGATGGAGCCGCCCGTCAACCGCGGCACCTCGGCAATGGTGGCAATATCCATGTATGAATTGGGAAAGAGGAAAAGATCGACTGAGCAGCCAGCAGCCACACAGTCCTTGCCCAGTTTGGTGTAGAACTGCGATTGTGGCGTCAGGATGTTCTGTTAGAAGAAATTATTATGAATTATTCAATTCATATACCAAACATGAGACAAAACAGGTTGGGAAAGGGTTATTTTTTATGTCATTGTCTTAATGAGGTTGCACGTTTGATGTATTGACGAGAATATCTGGATTTTTATCCCGATTTAACTTAATAAATCAGCTTTGTAATTATCATTTCAATGCAATATATTTAAAGATGATTATCAATAAATCTGTACAAACAGCTCTTCAAAGTGCACACCTTTTCCTTATCGGTTCCTAGCAGCTTACGGTCGTCCCTGTTTTTCAACTTGCCGGGCGCCTCAGCTACCGGTAACGATGAATGGAAGATGAAGAGTTTACCGGCACGCTCGGCCGACACCAAAGCATCGAGACCGGCCTGGATGACCGGTCCAAGGACGATCTCTGTCTCGCGCGCCTCGCTGAACATTGTGGGGATTTGCGAGAGCAAGCTGCAAGAAAGAGGGTGATGAAATGGTTATAGTTGTGTGGTTTGAACATTAAAAGCTAAAGCTATCTAGATTCATTATGGTTGAGCTTGCAATTTCATGTATACTGAGCAATTCTTGCACATTACCAAACTACACAAGAACATACAGCAGGAGATAATCCGAACTTTCTCAAAAATGCATTCACACAATCCGGTAAAAAATGCACGGCTAAAATCATGCTACATGACCGTGTATGCCAAATGGCCTATTTACCTGTCGATGACGGCCTCTGACTCGGCCAACGTAACGAGGAAACCGTCGAGCAGAGGGACGAAGACATCTTCAGTGTCTGATACCACCATCATATGTGGCTGCGCAAGGGAGCCCTGCAGAAAGGATGACATGTGGCCTTAATGATTTTATAGGCCTATAGAACTTCTATTCAATTTCACCAATAGTTTCAGCCATCATAATTTGCTTTAATTTCGCATAATTTGCTTTTATCTTACTTTAGGCATATTGTTATGGCGTTAAACCTATTTAAACTTAAAGCAATTCGTTACCTTAACGTTATAGAAATGCAGTTCTTTGTGATAAGTTACAAATCCAACACGGATTTCTGATTCTGTAGCACCAGTTTCTCTGTTAAACGAAAAAAAACACATTATAATATTTATTGAGATAATAACGTCGGTCTTTCCTGTATTTTACTGATGCGAGGTCTATCTGAAAAGTTCATCTTTTCCAAATGCATCAAACAAAATGAAGAACAAGAACCTTTTATAACCAAGTCTGGTTTTACAAATAATATTTTACATGTATCAGGACTTTTTTCAAAACTACAATTTATGCTATGAAACAAAGCAGTTTGCTTAAACGTAGTGCCTTTATACATATTTCGGGAGCCAGATGTAAAATCTTACTTTGGTAAGTTGACGAGCACATCGTTTTTGAGGCGGTCGCAGATGAGATGTACGAGCCCACTCTTGACGCTGTTGTAAGATACATCAATCATGAAGATGAACGCAGGCGGCTTCGGTAATTTACTGTCCTATATGAGCAAAGAAAATGTTGTTTTATATAAACCGTTTTTGTTGGATCTATATGACAGTGTATGACATGACTGTGTAATTTTCTCCTTTATGTATGGGCATAATATGTTAATTTATGAAGTCATTTATGAACAAGGTATTTCATTTTCAAGAAAGTATTATTCCGAGACATGTGTATTGTATGAATACCGGGTCTGTGGCACTATAGGCTACACAAATCTACTTCTTCAAACATTTGCTAAATGTTTTAGACAAAGTAAATTGAAACCCTTTCTAACCTTGCAGTAGTCTGCCGTGGCGACAAATTCGTAAGTGCCGAGACACAACTCTGGTCGTTGATACGCGTCCACCCGCTTACCCGTGTGGTCCAAATGTTGAAAGTACTCTGGGGGCACTGTAAACAAGTGAATATGAATATTAACACTATCATTCTAGCTAAATAAAACGAAATAAGTAAATTTTAATTATTAAACAACCAATGACAGAAAAATATTTCCTCGGTTCAAATCTTTTCCAAGAGGTTACAGTTATTTATAACTTTGATTATTTAAACTCATAATTCAAATAACCAAAGCCAAAAATAGCATGATTTCATAATTAGATATGAATTGAAAGATTGCAACGAAAATCACAAAACATACACGATGCACCCCAGGTATAACAGATTGAAATTCAATGGTCCCATTTTTTAAAACAATTTTGTTGATTAGCTATGTTCACTCACCCTCAGTGGCGCAATTACAGAAGACACATTGAAAACGTCGACCGCCATCAATAAACTGCATAAAGGGACTCATGTAGGCCTTACACCGATTACATCTGATAGGGCCTAGCGGGCCAAGATCAACGATCGGCGGTTCTTGCTGAAGAGAAAGAGAAACATGTCGAATATATATATCATATAAGCATACACACTGTTCGTAAAACATGGAATTTTAAATCTGTATATAGGCTTTGACCCAACGTCTCTCCATCTTGTTGTAGGATTTTGTTTTCAATTTATGCATCATGAAAGGCAAAAATTAGTTTTTATAACCTTTCCCTTATGTTTTTTTTTACAATTATCAATGATTAATTAAAAGGTTATATACCAAACAATACAAAAATCGGTGTTTTGAATTCATCGCAATTCCAGTGCATGAATGTCCTTTCAACTGCCTATTTAACGCATGTTAATTCTTACCTCTCCCTCCTTAAGCTGTGCAAACGGGCTCAACGTAATCGCAAAGGGTAAATGCGCCGTCTTGAGCATATCACCGCTCACAGGCACGTTGTACATAGTCGATCTCAAAAACCGAGGACTCGCGTTGCCCTGGTCAGTCACTGTGAATTCCGTGGTGACGAGGGGAGGCACTCCGCCGCGTTCGCCAGTGAAGTGGTCGCCCGAGCGGGTGCGTTTGTCGTCCTCGATCACTTGGATCTGGAAGTAATTAAAAGGCAATTTATGTTTTAATATTGTTTTTTTTTCTTTTGGAAACTAGGAGCAGGTATGTGACACAATAAAAGGGAGTACATGGGTAACTTTAACCCAAAATCGATGTGGACCCCCGATAGAGAGTGAATCATTTTGAAAAGTCAAGCATAAATTCTCCAAAGGATTCATTGAAGTTCGAGCAGGTCATGAACAAAGAAATCCATCTGATGCCACAAAAATGCATGAGTTAATGTAGGTTCGAAGAGTTTGTGGAAGCTATGAGTAAATGCGTTTAAATTTTACGGGTTTAATAATTGAATATAAGGTATCAATATCGATAAAGTATGATATTTGCAATACTCACTAACTAGTAGATCTTAGCAACGCAAAATAAAGGGTCTTTAGCTAATATCAGATACTGTTTCAAGCATGTCAAATCAATAGGTCGATAAAAATGCAAATGGTTTTCTTTAATATTTCCTGGACATCAATGCATCATGTTGTGCAAAATATTAGTCACAAAACAAAGAAAACTAATGAAAAGCAGAACAGAACTAAACAAATCTTACAGGGCTTGGCATCTGGTCAGGATCGAGTTTCTTCGGTCCTGGTGGTGCAGCCATAGGTCCTTGCGGCGTTGGTGCCCGGGGTGCACCGCCTGGATATTGCGCACCCGGACTAGGGGGAGGCCCAGTCGGTGGCATACCTCCCGCCGCCGAATAAGGGGGCATAGCACCACCTGGTCCTGGAGGGGGCATACTTCCGGGTCCTGGGGGTGGAGGATAGTTTCCTGGTGTTCCCGGATAGCTTGGTTGTGCTTGGTATCCTCCTTGGCCTGGTGGTGGGGGCATAGCGCCTGTGGGTCCTGTTGAGGGCATACCAGTTGGTCCTGAAGGGGGCATGCCTCCGGGTCCAGGGGGTGGGGGCATACCTCCTGGTGGTGGTTGGGGCATATTAGTCCCTGGTGGCCCTGAGGGCGGCATTTGGCGTCCTTGCATTGACATACTACCCGGAGGTGCATTAGGCATAGTTCCTGGTGGTGGGGGCATTGTACTGCCAGGGGGTCCCGTAGGAGGAGGCGCACCGTATGAGTTCGTATTTGGTGGCTGTGTGTATTGTCCACCATAAGATGAAACTGGTGGCTGCATATTGGAAGTGGGCGTCATACCAAAGGGCTGTGTTGCACTCGACGAGGGAGGGGACATCATACCCGGTTGTTGTGAAGCAGGGCGCGGGGGAGGCATGCCTGGTTGTGACGACGAGGGAGGAGGTGGCATCATATTTGGCGGCTGCTGTGCAGATGAAGGAGGTTGATATTGACCCGTCATGGGTTGCTGTGAAGATGAAGGGGGTTGTTGACCCATAGGGGGCGGTGGCGCACCCGGCCTAATATTTGAGTTCACTGCAGTCGACACTGCTGGTTGGTAGGGTCCCGTCGCAGGAGGCATATTCGAAGGCGGGCCTCCCATCATAGGAGGCTGAGATGTAGGGGGGAAATTGCCGGGTGGTGGGGGACCTGAAGGGGGCTGCATTGGTCGCTGTGGAGGGGGCGCGTTGCCTGGGGGAGGAGCTCCGTACATACTGGTGGGTGGTCCTGATGGCCGTGGTGGTTGGCCAGGCACGCTGTTAGGTGGCATACCCTGAAAAGTGTGACAATAAGTTTGAATATCAAAACTAAGATTCATTAAAATGTTATTGACATTGTTTTACCTCAGTAACATGTATAACACATATATGTATACATCTAATTAACGCACCAAGGGATGTCCTTTCGCAAAATTATAACACTCTTTTGTTGCACTTAGAAAAGAACAGCCAAATACACATTTCAAACACAAATTAAAAACTCTCATTACCCACTATCCTTTCCAAACTAGTACATGGGTTCTTGCACGGAAATTAAAAACACTAAGACGGACGGACAGACATACCGATACGGTCTCCGTGCCCAAGCTACGCTATGGGAGCCTAATAAGGAAGGAATACGAACTGGCTTTGGTGGACCAGACAGATTCATTGCTCCCATTTGATGGGCGAGAGGATTAGCTCCGTTTGACACTGGTGGGTTTCCTGGAAACATCCCGGGTTGGCCGCTGCAATCAGAAAAGTATGTTATCAATTTGAAGGAGTTTAATAGGAACCAATAAGCCGTGGTTATGTGCTATCATATTACAGTTACAATGGCAATTAATTTTTTGTTAACTACTGAAATATTACTTAATCATATTGACATTCCAAAACAAAACATATGAATGAACAACTGGAATGTTATTTTCATGATAAAATACTAAGGGTATAATAAAGCATATTTACCTTGATGAATACGTGTCACCTTGTGCACCATTATGCATCGATGTTGGGGGACCAGGTTTGCCGTAAGGTGCTGCAAATAAATTGAATATATAACTATTTGTTTTCACGCTTACTTTTAAAGTACATACTAAAACTAGAATTTGATTAATAATTGTTAATACGCATCTCAATTGCGTACGGTACGGTCATATATTCTCTCAATAACGTTATAGGACTTGACAATTTAGATTACATAAAAACATTAGTAATAATGGAGAATCTTTGCATTATTCAAATACAATGCATATGCAATATACATCAATATTCAATTTAACAGTCAATCTCAATTATATCAAGTTTATTTTCAATCATACACACCATTTCCTGGAGGGGGTGGACCAGGGGGTCGCATGTTCGGTGGAGGAACGCCATTCGGCATTCCACCTGGTTGTCCAGTGTAAGGCTGCTGTCCAGGGAAACCCCCGGGAGCCGGTGGTTGATTTGAGTAAGGATAGCTCATCTCAGCTCCTGCAACAAAACATAATCAAAATAAAATATTTTTTTCTGGATCCGCGCCTGCGTCACCTCATAATTAATTAGTAAATTATTTATTTGCCGTATTACATTTCACCCTATTTGCTAACGAACATTTTCGAAACGTTTTAAGTGTATTTTGTCCAGATAAGCGGATTTTATATATATATATATAACAATAAGGAAGCATTTGTAAACACGAAAAGGCTCCAACCGATTCGAAAGGGATATTGAGTACCTCGCATATGCTCCTGTTTTGAAAAAATCTCTTTTTTCAATTTGGCCGAATTCCATTCAGCCAACGTCCGGTGACGAATTAAGCCGAAACAGTAAAACAAACTGTTTCTTCAATTTTAGAGCGTCATATGCATCTCTACAATTCATCGTTAAATAATGCCCCTCGTGACCTGAAAATCCGCCGTTCGCCTTGTTTTTTTTCAGCAGGTGAGGTCGCAACCTCGAATTTGAGTTGAGGTACAGCCCTGCTTAGACGTTTGTTTTGAGCCAACGACTAAGTTTCCTCATTTCAAAAGTTCAAGTCCGTACAAGAGAGCGATGGCGGGCGGACGGACACCCGATTTCTATACAAGGGCAGCGATAATAAAAATGGCACTGGATATGGAAATGCAACAAATGTAAACCTTTATTTCTTTGAAACCATTCATCGTTTTGCCGTCATAATAAGTTTAAAATATAGAATTAATGTATATTAACGCTCTGTAGAAATATGAACTTCGAAAATAAAGTAGAAGTGGTAAAATAAGAACTTTGAAATTTGTTCTATTTCCATATCCAGTCAAATTTACATATAGCTTCCCTTGTAGACCCCAACTTTGGGATTGGGGCTTAATTATGAGTATAAAGTAATTGAAAAACAAAAATAACTGTTTACATATGTCAGTGTCTTTTTTTATAAGAAAGTTTGTCATAGCTGACAACAGAGAATGACAAAACCACTAGTCCATCGGCCCGAGACGGTCGTTTTGCTCGGGCTGGCAGATTTTCGAAAACCGGCGGGCCGGCAGTTTTTGGGCATTTGAATTACTTGTATATGATATTATAGTTGGGCCGGTGGTCTTACTTTCGGGCGGGTAACGTTTTTAATAATTCTTCTTATTTTTTTTTCTGCAATATGATATTATGTGTGACCAAAACTGGGGCCTGACGTGTCGTTCGTCTGGGTGTTATTTTTATACCTTGAAGTGTATTATATCATAATCATGCATGTTTATCTACTTGTACTAATACAATATAACCACCGTGTTCAATGTATAAATTTTAACAAATAACTTTTAATACAACGCTAATGACATTTCTTCCAAGAGTTCCGAAGTCTCAACAGAACTGTCAAGGTTCAGTCAAGTTTTGACAGCTGGTCAAATGATCAGATTCACAAAAGAGGCCTTAAACCCTCAATCAAAATACTATAACCTGGAAGAAAATAATTATACTTACATTTATATCTCAATATACTTATAAATCTATATCCATAAATCACACATAAACGTTAAAAATAAAAAATAAACAAGTTTTCTGCCACGTACAGAAGTTGAGCATGCGCAGAAGTGCCACGTTCAACGGAAATCCATTTTAGTCAACAAAATTATATTTATTTTCAGTGATGACTTTTCTTCCACGTCAAATGTGGCGGTTGGCAAATATCAAATTGAAGTATTGGAGACAATAGTTCGGATTTAAACAATAAAAGTTTCATATTGGTTGTAAAAAAATATATTTTTTCATTAACCGAAATCTAGGAATCGATACACTTGTCATCACTAATAATTATGAAAAAATAAAGTAATAAAAAGAGCACCCCACGAGGTGTTCCTTAAAAAGAGTGTTCTTATTCGAAAATCGATCTAGCTGCAAACTTTAAAAATGTTTTTTTTTCTAGGCGACAAGGATTTAAGGATAACCCTTTTTAATTAGTTTATGTTTTGACAAAAAACAATCGAATATTTTGAAAATACTTTACTTATGATGTGTCACTAAAGGACAAGCATTTTAAATTGAATGTTTTCGTTTTACCCGATATCTCGAGTTTTGGGTTTCAGGGCATTACGTCGTTAGAGCAGTAGAACATTGACATCAAACGACGTTTTTTTTATAGAATTTATAGGTATGATTGATTCAAAATAAAAGAGAAATAGATTATTTTGTTGATTTTCTTTGTAAATGTTAAATACTATTTTTTATGTGTCGCTGATTATAAATACTGAACAGCTGCCAAACAAATATGAGAAACAAGTACCCTCAATGTTATTTGGTGATAAACTTCTTAATATCTTCATATTTTTTATGAGTGGTAAACTTCTATGTGCATGGTTTCTGTTGACTTTTATGAATGCCTGTCATGTGAAATGATCAGCGCCAGTAACATCTATGAGAGATTTCAGGTATTTTTTTCAATGTGTTTGGTATATGTTGTTTAACAAGGCAACCCACTGTTCAAAAGTATTACCTTTTCACTGACTGACAAAATATTCAATTGAAATGTTTGCCCTTTGGTAAAGAGTATTTTTCTCTGCTACACCTGTCTCATCATCCCTTATGAAGCGGGCGCCCTTGACTGTTTCGGCACTTTTATCATCATAAAATCTCTATCGGTCGTGCCCGTGAAGGTTGCACTATCCCAATGCGAGACATGTAAGCTATGTTGCTTCTATCGGCTTTCGGATATTCTCAGCCACAACCAACTGGAAGACTTTTACGCCACCTCACTTATTTCACCGACCGCTTTGTTCTTTCTTTCTTGGTAAACCCAATTTATCTTAGAGCTTTTATCATTGATGCTCTTACAAACGCATGATATCCTCGACAGGGTAGCACCAAACAGACTCCATAAAACTATCACAGCTTTAACTGTATTTTAGTTTCCTTCTTTCATATGCCTTATCGATTCTTGATTCCAATAGAACTGTTAATTCTAACATCATCAGTAGCTTCTTTGCGGTAGTGAATCACAGTATCTGGTCTTCATAGGGTTTCATTCTCACCGGGATAGACGAATAGCATATCGAGGTATACTGATAATTCCCGAACTTTCACTCTCTTTAATACACCAACGCTTTGTTATCTATTTTTTTTATCCCCATTTGGGGATGATACATATGAGAGCTACGATGATATTTATAGTGACAACTACTTTTTAAACAAACATTATTAAACACCATAAATTAATTGAACATATGCGGATAAGCTTTATTATTCAAATAGCAAACAAATATAAGTTTTTATAGAAATTTCCATATCTCCAACTTATCATTCATGTAAATGTTTGCATATAAGGCATTGTATTTTCAAAGTTCCAAATGTAGTTTTTTTTTAAATTAAAATTATGATATGAAAATTGTTCTTAAATTCTGCTCATGGTACCGTTTCCGGGTGTTCATATGTGAATTTACATTTACATTTAGTGTTTGTAGGATTTATTGATTATTTATGCTGACATTGCTAAATCTCAAGTTAATAATGATACATTTTAAGCATTTAAAGCCTTAGCCGACGGGAGATACACGTGGAGACATAACAAGGTGCTAGAGGTCCTCGCACACAGCATCGACCTGCGAATGAGAAATCAACGCAGTGTCGGTGTTGTGAAAGGGCCACAGTTCATAAGCTTTGTCAGAGAGGCCGAGGCAACACGCGGAAAGCAGTTGACAAGTACGGCAGGAGGGATACTGGCAACAAGTAACGACTGGCAAATGCGGGCTGACGTGAACAGGCAACTAGCGTTCCCTCAGCATATAGCAATCACGAATCTA
>LQRL01086791.1:33732-44626 GCA_001703475.1 Hydroides elegans
TTGGTTACAAAACAAAAAGACAGTAGTGTTTATAGAGCTCACAGTACCGTACGAAGAAAGACTAGATGAAGCTCATGAACGCAAGCGATTGAAGTACCAAGAGCTAGTAGAAAATGCCAAGATAAAGAGTGGAAGACATTGTGTTTCCCAGTAGAAGTAGGATGTCGTGGCTTCCCGGCACAGTCAGTGTGGAGAACGCTGTGGAGGCTAGGCATTATTGGGAGAGAGAGAGAAAGAAAATCGTAAAAGAGACTGGGATGCAAGCGAAAAAAACATCCTTATGGATTTGGTGCAAGAGAGAAGAGCACAAAAGCCTACCGGTCCCAAGTGGGATTTGATCAACCCCACTGGCCCACTTCTGGAGGTCGTCGATGTAAGGGCCGAAACGACCGTCGAAGGAAGATGCATCCTGATGATGGGACCGGTATGACGCGACCGGATGTCGTAATTAATATTACTGAATATCAAATCATGATATTAAAAAGAGTTGATATCCTAGGATAACCATGCAAGCTAAAGGTAGATGCATCCTCACTTTCCATTTGAGCATATTTCGTTTGATTCAATGTTTTAAAGTTTTTCCTCGTTATAAATCATCAAATAATATATATCAGTGACGGCGTATTATTGTTTTATTTACAAGATATTGATGTTAAGATTTTGTTACGCATGTTAGATTTTCGATTTATATTGAATATATGTAATCAGTACATGTGCTAACTGTGATTTATTTGTTAAACATAATCTTTAATTTCATAGGTGTCAGCAAGCATATTCCCCTTGACAATTTTTTTAACATTGATTTTTATACGTACTACTGTGTAACTATCATAGAAAAGGCTTGTTTTGAAGGTGGAAAAGGTTTAATTATGTTAACACAGTATGTATATCATAATGAAGATAACTGTGGATTAGTTATATATCCATTGAACGTAGAATAGACATGTTTAAGTTACAAGTGTATCTAAAGGTGCTATTATCAGTATTTTATGTCTAGCATCCCTTTATGCATAACCTAATCCTATGTGAAATATATTTGTGTAATTTTCAACTTGTTTATCTTCAAGACTATACGTTTTTGCTGTACATGTGCGATAAAGTTTTACTTTTAGTACGTAGAGCCCAAATAGTATAAGCTGACAAATGGGAATAATAATAAGAACATTAACAAAAAACGCACAAAATGCAAAAGCGCTTAATTTGGGCTCTATCTCTGGATAGGCATGAAATCCGGTTAAGCTCCAAATTACAACATAGATAACGGTATAAAATACGAAAAATGTCTGAGCCATCCATAAGTGTAAAATGCGAATTGGAATACCAGTGATACTAAAGTCAAAGCACATGTAAATGATGTTCAAAATATGTAAAGCCACGTTCAAAAATATCATTTTAGATCTTTTATCCGCCCTTGATTCATTTTCGTGTGAGCCTGAAAAATATAAATATCACTGCGTGTATACAAATTTAAATTGACAGTAGTAAAATAAGAACACTTTGAAATGTAAAGATAACAAACCCGAAGATAGATAAGTCTTATAATACAAAATGAACCCCACATCATTTTAAATACTTAAATGATATCAAAACATTATCGTTTATGATATAACGCATGAAACATCTCATGTGAATAAAAACTACCTAAGTATAGAAATATCCAAAATTCAACGGTAACTAATATCGTCAGATTGTAGAAAGTGCTGTAAAATGCCCAATTGACCTTGTGTAAAAGCGGGAGTGTTTTGTCTGTATTTTCATCGAGCTTTAATAACAAAAACATCATTGAAGGACTTGACATAAAAATGTATAACACGATTTTATGCATAAAACAAATTAAGATATTCAAATATTTGGGATGTTTATGTACCTTTTGACACTGAAAGTGATTTTTTAAAATAGTAATATGCGATTATAAACTATAGACAATTGCACAAGGTGCCCCCACTATTAACCTTGGTACTTTATGCGCGTGTATTTGCGTCTCATAATATGATTAAATGACACTCCCTTGAAAAATACAAACAACAAGGGGAAAGGGGAACCCTGATTGACATCATGTTTACGATTTCAAATAATTTAACATCATGATTTGTTCAAGAACAATATGGATTATAAAGCTCTTACCATAATCAGTTGTTTCTTTCTCAAATACCAATGAATAGCAGTTAAAAGCTGCAAGATGGTTGATATGCCGACACCAATGAAAACCCACACGGTTAATAGCAAGAGATGATCCCACCATTTGATGATAATAAACAATATCATCGAAATCCAACATAATACCATTATGAACCGGTATATGAGGTAAAGGACATGGTAACGTCCAAGCTAGAAACAAAGTAAACTAATTTCAAATAATAAATCATTACCAAACAATTGCTTGAAAGCACCTGCTAAAAGTTTTTAAAACAATTGTATTTTTTTCTCATCGATGATAGAATTTGCAATTATCAGCCTCAAATATAGACAATTAAAATGGAATTAGATATTAATAAAACGCAAAACATATAAAGTACTAACCTGTGATGTAGCTAATTGACATGATTCTGTATTTGAAAATAGTATTTTATTCCTATTGAATTCATCCGTAAATGAAATACTCATTTCGAATGCGTCTTTCTAGTATATCTTATACCGAAGAACGACGCTTTTTACAGATAAATTTACGTTTTCTCAAAACTTGACCCAACATTTGTGATTCGTTTGTGGAATGTGGAAGCGTTAGATATTTTGTTCAAAACAAGATATGTCCACATTTTTGTATTATTCACAAAATGTTTCGGTTAATTATTATGTTTGAAAGTAGGCTGTGGTGCTATTAAATAGGCTTGTTTGTGATTATCTGTACAATGCAAAACCCTAGTTTTTAATTGGAAAATCATATTTTTTGTTGTTCATAGCATGTAGCTTTAATGCATTTAAATGAGTAAAACTTAATACTTAGTATCGTATCTTAATATGTTGTGAATGTATATGATTAATTACATGTGATAGAAGTTTAATTTATAAATCGATTTATAGATCAACGAATTCTTTATAACTAGATAAATTATGAAGTGATTATGCACTTAAGCCTTCAATAGATTTCAATGGTAATCTATCGTGTAATGTCAAAACGCAGTAAGTACGAAATCGATACTTTCGAGTAATCGCCTATTAAACAAGTTTAAAATGGTCATGCACATAAGATTTACTGCGTTTATCCATCATAGTTGCGTTGGTATGCATAGCGCTATGAGAACCAAAATGCACTCATATTTTAGGGAAAATATAGATCGATTGTGGGGTGTGCTTATCTCAATTTTCGAAATTTTCAACTTACTGCGTTTTGACATTACACGGTAGTAATGTGTGCCCATCCTTGAAATCATTAAAGAAGCAAGTTCTAGATAGGTATTTGCAACAAGAACTCATAACATCCTTACATTTATAATAGTTCTTAAAACCATTCAGATTGCCATTTGATAAGATGTCAAGGTTAAGTTTTGTTAAATTGTTTTGCCAGGGAATATTCTTATGCCAGCTTGATTTGTAGGTAAACTTTTGCTTACATGTGAACGTTATTCCAATTGTGAAACTTAAAGTGTTTATGTGTTTAAAAGATTGTTGTATAACTGTAAACAGTATAGAGACATACAGGGAATATGACATGGTTAAAATGCAACCACTATTTATTCAAGTGGGTACATGTCGAAGTCCGTTGGCGATAGAGACTCAAAACGTCCATTTTTTACTAATAGTATACGATGTAAAATCTATCATATCCGTTCTCATCGCACAATTTAATGAAAATTAAAAGGTTTTCATAGTAGAATTCTATAACATTGTATTAGTTAAGTTTTTTTTGAAGACCACCAGTGTCATCGACAGACATTATTAGAATAGATAAGTTAAGTCTGAATTCGAAAATAGAATAATTTCGTTTCTGACTTTGATATGGGTGTATGTCGTTCATAAATAACAAATAGGAATCATAATTTTATTAGAACTCATAAAATTTATCTTATAACATCATGATGAATGGTACGTAATACTGAATATACGACTAGCTCATTACTCCGCATACTGTATTATGGCAATGAAATAAATGATTCTCACACTCCCAAACCATCTCAGACAATAACAAATAGAATATGTTATAAAACAACAAAACGTATATGCATATAACTAAGCAAACTCTTCATATCAGAATCAGACCCATATCATTTTTTTCAATAGGAATTACTCCTCAAATTGTTGAAACATCTAAGCTTAAACGGTGTTTCAATACAATATCTAGCCACTTTCCATTGCTTCCTGTTTTGATCCCATCATACATTAAGCTATGTATGATATATTCACATGCTCACTATGTGTTTGCTTTTCAATTTGGTACGTTTTCGTGGTACAAAATCTATATATTTTCAGTTTTAATATCTGAAGACAAAATAAAACAAATTGACACACAGGAACTACTACGAGCATATTAACCAAAACAGCACTGATAACAAACCCACTAAAGTTCGGTTCCAATTCTGGATACGCATGATATCCGGTAAACAACCATATCACAATATAGACACATGTATAAAACGTGAAAAATGCCATGGGCATCCACACGTGTAAAAGGCGAATAGGGATCCCAGTCACAAATAGGTCGAATATGACGTAGATAATATTGAGAATGTGGATGGCGATGTTGAAGAAAATCATCTCAGATCGGGATTCTTCGCGTTCGTCGTCTGGATGTTGGCCTTAACACAAATATATGGAGGCGTTTTATTGTTGGGGTTTGTTTTGAAGATTGGATAGCAAACACTTATTGTTAAACGGAAATTATAAAAATATGACCAGTTCAATAACAAACTATTTCAGCAGCACAGCACAAGTTGTTCCCCTAAAAAGGGTTTCCCAAGGAAATTTTCGCTGGATTTGGAAATTAAGGGAAATCTTTGGCTGGATTGGAGACTTGAGGAACACCTTTGCTGTTTTTCGTTTGAAATAAATGGAACATATATTTACAATCTGAGTACTTACCAACAGCCATAAATATCCAAAATTCCATGGACACAAGAATTGCAAGGTTGCTGAAAGTGGTATAACATGCCCAGTTCACCTTATATAAAAATGGAAGTGTTTTCTCTGTAGTGTCATTTGGCTACAATAAAGAGAAAAAAATATGGTTGTCATAATTAAGTAACTACCAATTGAAAAACTAAGGAGATGAAAAACGAATCAAGAGAAATTTGAGGTATGCTTCAAATATCGTTATATATTTTCATTACATTGTAAAACGGTTGTAGGCCAAATTGTTATAGATCTATTACACGTATGTATGAATTCATGTATCTATACATTTATTTCAATTATGTTATTATGTTAATGCATGTAAGTTCATAATGATTATATAAGTTAATAATATCATGTCATTGCATATGTCTGGCAGTAATTGATGGGTTATTAACAACACAGATATTAAGTCCTCGGTAATTAAAACCTCATAGAAAATAGATATTTTCAGATTTAAGGAGAAACGTAGTTTTAATTGAAGGTTGCAACTTTAAATAACTTAAGCATCGTGACATTTAGGATACAGTGAACGGATTGCCCCAAAAATGACCTTGTCCCTGTGTTTAAGCAATGATTCAATAGTGCATCCTTGTTATTAAATTATAATTTGTACCAAGGACTATGTGATCATAAACATTTTGAGGTTTTAGTGCATGCTTGAAATGCTGCTGTTGTCGTATGTTTATTTTAACGACATAGATCTATAATATCATAACATGTTTTCAATGCCCTATTTTTCATACATAAGATTTAAAAAAAAAAACAATAAAACAGAATATAATTGTATCTGCTATCTTACCACACAGTCTTCTTTCCTCGTGTACCAATGTATAGCGGCTAGCAACTGTGTAATGGTCGAAGCACCAAGTCCAATGAACACCCAAACAGTGAGGAATAAAAGTTTGTTCCACCAATCAATGAAAACATGCAGGATCATCGCAATCCAGCAAAGAACCATCAGGACGCGGTAGATCAAGTAGATAACATGAAAGCGACCGAGCTGAAAACATATATATATGAACCTTAAATAAACAAAACCCGAACTGAGTTGATAAGCTGGCTGATTGTTTTATTTTTTTTAAGCTGTCATTGCAATGGAACAAATATACGTGTAAGAAATGTAATAGCAAACTGCACATTTACTAAACATAGCTGCCCTCTCCAGACTAAAGGCATGGTTGTGGAATGTGCGGACATACACACGCATCAAGCTCGGTTAAATCAGCGCAACATACATTAAAACGAACTTCGCTAGGTTGTTATAGATACGCAAAAAAAATATTATTTCCTGTTTTTTTTTGTGCATGTTCATTCAGCATCATAGTCATGGCATTTATAAGAAATTTCAGAAAAATAATCTTCAATAAAATTGACGTCCCTGGTGCTTTTTTAAAACATGATAAGGTAGAGCAACATGCAACAATTGAACTCAAAAGGTGGCTTGAATGCGTGGATTTTAAAGGGGAGAAAATAAGATGACCGTTTCCAAAAGCTAAAACTTTACAATAATTAATTGTTTTCTATAATCAATGTGATATCGGAAGAGTTTTATGTAATGTATAAGGTTGTGAAGCGTATAGCCAACACAAATATCAAAACGGGAGCATTTTTCGTTAATGCTGATGAGGTTTTCACCTTAATAAAAAAAATCAGTTCATGCAACAAATCTAGCGACTTATTTTAATAGGGAACGCAAAAATTAATGCCTCGATAATCCCTCTTTTTTATGATTTTGATGTATAAAATGCATTCACCTCATCAAATATGTTTTTTTTTACCAGAGGACAAAGATCAAGAACCTTTCATTGGCTAACTTGAGCACATACGATATTTTGCTCTCGTTCTACTTCAAAAGTTTTGGAATGAATGTTCATTCGAAAAGAAATGATTTAGCCAATCAAAGTACATGAATATTCTATGGTAAACGGTCAAAAGCCCTCCCGGTCAAAAGCCCTCCCGGTCAAAAGCCCTCCCGGCTAAAAGCCCTCCCATTTTTGCAAGGGAGGCTAAAAGCCCTCCCGGCTAAAAGCCCTCCCATTTTGTAAGGTAAAAATGAAATATATTATATTGTTTTTAATGATTTTGTTGTATATTTTCCATAACTCAAAACGTGTTAATCAAGCAATAACATGATTGGTCACTGTTTACATCGGTGCGCTAATCCTCTGATCCCTAATCCCCATGTTATCCCTTGGTGATAACGGTTACAAAGGAACCAAGTCCTACGCAATGAATTGACCGATCAGAATGGGATTAACATAATCCTTGGATCCCACTCTATGCTACACACAACCAGTATACCAATATATAATATACTATATGCGATATATTTCATTTTTATCTTACAAAAATGGGAGGGCTTTAAGCCGGGAGGGCTTTTAGCCTACCTTGCAAAAATGGGAGGGCTTTTAGCCGGGAGGGCTTTTGACCGGGAGGGCTTTTGACCGTTTACCATAGAATATACATGTACTTTGATTGGCTAAATCATTTCTTTTCGAATGAACATTCATTCCAAAACTTTTGAAGTAAGGATTATAGTAATTGATTACAAAACTTTATTTCCATTTCTTTTTTCCCATTTCAAGTTTATATTGAATCATGTTTGAATATTTTAGGGGCTAATAAGGTTTTGGAAAACGAATAGATGATACGCCTTTCAAATTATCCGTGCCGCTGTACCGTGAATCGGATGTTCATATACCATAACAGCGATGATTTGTGGCCTGTTGAAATATCTATGTACAAATATGATGTTCACGTTAATAATAACAGCTTTTTTAAATATATAAAACTGAGAAAAAAAGGTATACTGCATCGAGTATCTAACAAACTCATTCATCTGGAGAGGGATTAACTCAATGCATGTCCGCATAAATCTGAGTAGGGCATGTTTATGCGAGCCCCGGGAGATGCGTGACGTGGATTGTGCAGCTTGCTATTGAAGATTACAATTAGGTGATTACGAAAATAAGATAGGTTGTTGCCCTTCCTCAAGGACTCCCGTTTTCTTATATGTATATATATTTTTAGAACAATCATAATGCTTAGAAATCGATGGACGCTTTATTATATATTATTTACGCTGTTTTCAAAAAGAACATTTACATAAAAAGCGCGATCGAAATGTTCAGGCACAAACCTGTGCTGTTGCCAGTTTCCATGGTTCACTTGTTGAAAATAAAACATTCTTTCTTTTAAACTCGTTTTCAAACGAAGAACTCATTTTAGAACCATTCGATATCCAATAAAATATTTGATATATTTTTCCGTTGATAACCGTGCGATAGTATTTGAATATGAATTTTAAAGGTGTGTTTTAATAAAATTGCAAGTAGCTGTTTGTGTTTGATACCATTTCAAATAATACGATCATTGCCTTGTCACTTAATATCTATGATTGTAGCGTATACCATGACTAATTTAATTGTAGGGTTATGACGTATATATTTATGCATTTTTAGTTTCTGAAGGGTTCCATTCAAAAATGTTAGTTTCAATTCCAACTCAAAGTTATGAAGACGTGTGTTGAAAAGTCTCTATAGTCCGACTAAAAATGTTGTTAAGGGCACCTTGACTCAATACCAAATTTTAGAACGAAGATAATGTAGTCGGTAAATGTTAACTTGAATATTCTATGTGACTATATAGGGCATGCCTCAAGACAGTAACAACATTTAACCTTTTTAAACATTATTAAATATGGTCTCATGTGTAACATGTGTAACATAAGGATGCTGACAGTGCTTGCACTAACCTCGTCGGATGTAAATTTTAACACTTCTAATTAAATACTTGATTGCCAATGACAATGAGAATTATGGTTAAAGACGGCACGTCACTTATTTACATCCTATTGCAATTTCTAAATTGTGATGTATAAATATGATTGCTTAGTCATTCAATTAAAAAAAGGAATATTTACATATTCATATTGCTATTCATCTTGCTAATTTTCAAAGGCATGTATGTGTTAATCAAAGCTCTCGTATCTAAATCAAAAGTAGGTCGTAATCGTTTATGTTTGATTTATTAGAAATAGGGGGGGGGGGCGGTGCGGGTAAAAAATGTAAAATTTATTCCTAATTACGTCAACTTCAATTGTATTTTTGGTGCGTCCATCTTTCTTGGTGCGTAGATATTTAGCCAAATTGTTCACTGATTCTCAATAACTTAAAAGATAATCATATAATGAAACTGGATTATGACCGTTTCTAAAATTTCAATTTAACAAAAGCTAGGGTTGATAAATAAAAAAAATATAGAAACTGGTCATATTTACGAATATCTTTATTTTCCTTTTTTCATAAAGGAAAATGTTCCTCTCATGTTTCTAGCTAAAAATGTGCACTGAGCATCCATCTACAAAAATGGGAACAACTCTTATAATTTTTTTTTCGAAATTGTTATTATTGTTTAGTTCGATGTTTTAAGTCGTTTCATGGCCGATTTAACACTTAAAATTTAAACTTAGACCTTTAAAATGCATTTTCTAAATGTTGCAATCCTTCAATATATACATTTTTTGGAGTGATACAACATACATTTAGTGCAAGACATTTGAAAGATTTTGTCCCGGACAAAAATAAAATCTAATTTATTATGCTAATAGACAAACGGACGGACGGATAAATAGATAAATGCATCCCTCTGCCGTCAATGCTGAGGCTTATAAAAAGGCTAAAAATGAGTGATATCTTTATTGAATAAATAACAGATTTATAGTTGCAATCATTGAAACAGGCATTACATTTTCAGGCAAACCCGATGAAGCGTATATTTTTTATTTAAAAGAATAAAAAACGAACATTTTTTTAAAGAATTTATCATAATTATCTAAAATAAATACGCAAATGACTAGACGAGATCCTGATATCCACCAGATTAAGAAAACTCAGAAATGAAGTTATAAAATCACTTGACAAAAATGTAAAAATAAAATCTATGCATGTGTTATAAGGGTATTTGAAGAAAGTAATTTATATTTATATTTCTCGATATATTTTGTATTTTATAATATTTTATGTCGCAGTTAAGCACCTCTCTGGTTGAATGAATTTATTATAAATAGCCATTGAAAAGAGACAGTGTTTAAGTTAATTAGCATAAGTATAGGACATCGATGGGACCATAGGGAATTATGTCAAAAGGCAAAAAGGGCAAGCGCGACTGCCCATGCGAACATACCCTTTTGAGATTATTCAATATGGTCTTTGATAAACGGTTACAGTTAAATTCCTTTCCTTCATAACCTTTTATATATTGCTATTGGAAATAACTGAAGTTGAATGTTCAAGGTTCGACCGATGCACATGGTCAACGATGGTGTTTCTTTGTTTTAAAGTTATTGTATGGGAAACATGAAAATATATAAATATAGGGTCTAGCTGTAACGAAAAAAGGCTTAGTCTCAGTTAAGGTCTAGGTATCAACTGTGCTATATCGTTATTATGACTAAGGGCTCCGGGTGGCTATCGTATCTTAATGTATCATGGAATTAATAAAGGATATATGAAGCACTAAGTCTTCGTTTATATTGGACTTGATTCGGATCGTCAACAACCAATATAACACTGGTGGAGAGCCGATCGGCGTCACCTTTTTAGGTGGCGTCAGATCCGGTACCCCTGCAAATGCTAAGCGAAATGAGGAAATAAAATGACTTCTTAAAATACGATATCAGGATAATTACCTTGAATCAGATACGAATGGGATTGTTAAAATGTTTAAGACTAATTTATACAGACTCCGTGGATGTTTTATTTGCAATAGCCCGTTCCATATTGCAAAATGGTGCAGATTCAAGAAAGAAACGACAAGAAGACCGGTGAAATCTGCCAATAGGAGA
>LQRL01086811.1:6085-22779 GCA_001703475.1 Hydroides elegans
TCTCTTTGGTAGTAAGCGTAAATTGAACTCTGTGAAAAATTTTCATGTTAAGTATAGAGACCATTGTGTAAAAGGTACCAAGTTTGTCAAATATTTAGGAGTAATTCTTGATCAAGATTTGTCGGGCTCTAGTATGGCATTTAATGTCATTCCAAAGGCTTTGTGCAAGCTCAGGTTCTTATATCGCCATGGTAACGCAAAAAGTTATGTACTGCTCTTATACAGTGCCATTTGGATTATTGCAGCACTGCATGGTTTGCATCTTTACCAATGCGTATGAAACAAAAGCTACAAATAACGCAAAACAAAATGGTACGCTTTATTCTAAAGCTCCAAGCACGATCGCACATAGGCCAGTCAAAACTTAATGCATTAAATCTACTTAATATCTCCGATAGAGTGTGTCAGTTACGATTGAACCATGTTTTTAAAATTAGAAAAGGCACAAGTCCTCCTTACCTCACTGAACATTTTAAACAAGTCAATAGAATTCACAGTTTTAGTACAAGAAGCAATACGTCGTCAAACTACTTTGTTCCTCAGGTTAACAGTGTCGACAAAACCACGTTCTATTACAAAGGTGTACAGGACTGGAATAGCTTACCTAGTGAACTCAAACAACAAGAAACTTTGGGAGGTTTTAAACAAAAGGTTAAACAGTTTTTAGCTAGCCGCGCGCTAAAGCGAGAAAAATGTGATTATGTGTAGATCGTAGCTTACTAATTGCTCATGTGCATAGTCTAGTCACTCAACAAAAGTATTTTAGTATCAAACGTATATTGCTTTCTGTCGCTGTTCATATACCGGAGTTGTGCTTAAAGGACCCCATCGGAAATAAGCCAAATGGCTTTAATGGGTTATCCTTAGTTAGTTCAATAATTGTATGTGTACACAAAAGTTGCTTTATATATTTATCGTATGCATGTAAATGTTGAATTCTCTAAAATAATAAATAAATAATAAGGTCAGCTCATCATTTTTTCGACATTTTGTTTGCACACAATAGGATTAAAACTATTTATAGAAGTGTTTAATAATTTTGAGCAATATACAATGTCATCAAATCGCAATTTATACATCACAATGAAACGCAAATTAAAAAAAAAAGGAACCGAAACCTAAAATCAAAACGTTGCGTCACGAGACTCAAGAGAATGTTCAGTTGTCAGACTTTTTGTCTAGAAAGTCTGAATTATTTGGATTGTCTGACATGCGTTTTGGTCTTAAATGTCTTGAAAGTCTCAACAAAAATAAATAAACCCATTGTTACAGCATAGTGTGTAAAATCAGTTAAAAACTCGACAACAATGTGCAAAAACGGCTCTAAATATCCGAAAATTTAAAACAAATCTGAATATGTTATACAAAATAGTTTGGATCCAATGCAGTATAAGCATAGATGGACCAGATCTTGAAAAGGCCAGTACATCCTGACACAAATGTCAGTTACACTTTCCAGTAAAATTAGAAGCAGTGTTAAAATGGCCAGCTAGATTTTCAACAGAAAATAATGCAGGGAGCCACATTGACTCATTTGAAAGATTGAATTCGAGCAAAACTCGGTTTCACAGCAAATAATTACATTTTGAACATTGATATTGCAAAAGATTTTCTAAAAGTTGTCGATAGATGACCTCGATGCGTGCATCATGCCAAATAGAACATGACATGGAACATCTTTCATGCAATGAAAATAGAAATATTATTGAAAATTAAAGTATATACGACTCGTTTTTGTTTATCTTTAATTAACCACTTCGGTTTGTTTACTTATATCAATCAAAAATCTAAAGGAAAAGATAAACAAAAACGCACACACGCTTGGACTTCATAATCAAACTGTTGGTCAGTGTCTTACCTTCTTTAGAATCTGTTCGGTTGATTCAATAGATTAATCACAATAGTCGTTAATTTGATTCAGCAAATAAAACATCCCCTCTCTATGGTTTTTCAAATATGTTTTTCCGTGTGTAAGTAAAACAAACTATTGAGAAGTTAAAAAGGCAATCAATAATAAAATACCCTTTCTAGTTAACTGACAATTTACCCAATTGATGTGTTTGCTAATCAACAATTTTTCTTGATGACATGTATGTTCAAGTACAATGTACTAAGAAATATCGTATAAAACATGGTCTTTATAATCACATTTACATTATGGATTGGAAATATTTGAATGCAAGACAAAGTTTATGAGTGAAAAGGAAGGATAGTTTAAATGATAATATTTTTTTTTTAAATTTAGTGTTTTCATGGATTTTTTTTAATAAATAAAGAGCGGAAACATCCACATTAGTGAAGACCGAAAGCTAACCACAGAAAAATATGTACATACCGACAAATCGAATATTGTGTATGTTTTTAAACTAACCTCGAAATAAATAAATGATGAACTCAATGTTTATGAAGATCAAGCGAAATTCCTTAAATTACTTAGCCGCCAACTTCCCACCCCTGTTTAAAATATTGATTTACTTGTTGCGACACTATTTGCAATGGACCGTCTTCTCTCCATTTTCACCTAATTAAAAAGCTGATTAACGCTGTCATTATTTTATCCTCTAAGAATAGGGCGAACAATATATGGTATTTGTATAAATACACATATGAGTATATCCTGATTAACTTTGAATTCTGCTCTCTTGTCATATACGATAGGTTATAGAAGCACGATGCACGAAGAAATCAAATGCACCTTCTCACAAAAATAAAGGTCTTGTTTCCCTAAATCCTCAAGACTTTAAAAAAGATATCTTATTATTTTTTGAAATTATAATCATGTACCTTGTAAGACTAAATGCTTTAACAATGTAGCAAATTTGCATGCTTTCAATGCAAAAGAGTATACATGTATGTCCATTTATCTTTCGAAATCCATATTTATGCTTGCTTTAAAATATTTTCCAGTGTAATATTAATAGTAAATACTACCATATTTTATATGGTTGCTTGTCTACAGTTCTGTAAATACAATAATCATAAAGTGGCGTAAAGGTCTCTTAGTGTTAGCATTTTAATATACATCATAGGGGATTAAATGTTGCCTTTGAGATATCTTACTTTATAATGCATGATGAAGTGTTTATGCATGTATTCTATAAATAGTATCCAGATAAGTAAATCCGTAGCTGTGACGTGTATAGACATGCACAGAGTAGATGTGGTGTTAGGAATAAACTAGTGAAAATCAATCGTTTTATTTAATATACAGTCTAAAACTGTATAAGACAAATAATATTACACATCCCATCGGTAACTCATGCATATGGAGTAAATTTGAAAAAGTAGACACTTTCCAATCCATATCGAATATATTGTATGAAATTGATGCACCAATTTTGTATATTTACAAACTTATTTTACCCGCCCAAAAGTTTCCCATTTACTTTGCATGGCACACGTGTTAGTGTTTACATCTAGAATCCCTGATAGTTTCACTTTGACTAAGCACATGCATATGCGCATTACTTTTTGAGAGGTCTATTGATATGTAAATTGTACTTTATTTTTATTTCCAACAAATACGTTTTAACGTAAGCACATATCTAGTCAAGGATTAAATTATATGCGTTTCATGCTTGCAAGTCGAGAGTGAGGTAAAACCCTCGAGAATGAAGTAAATAGGTAACCGATTCGTGGTAATAGGGGTACCAAAGTGCGGCCTATACATCCTCTAATTACAATCAGAAATGGAACCTAGCATTATGTTACCAACTCAGAGTGTTCGATCATATCTGATAGAAACAAAACAATATATATAGATCAAACAAGAATAGTAACTATGCAAAGATTGGAATTGCCAATGCTCGATCGTTTTCTTATAATATCTCTCTGACGTTTTTGATTTTTTCACGAGTTATGATTTGGATATTTTCTGAGAGTGAATCTAGTATAAAAGATACAATCTACACAAATCATGTCTACACAAATCAGGTCAAATCACTCTAGGAGGATACACAAGTCTAAACTGTCAGCTCAACAAGGGAAAGCGTCGTCGACGTATCAAGAGGGAGTTTTAACCTAGAAAAGTCATTCTAAGTCAGACATATCAATTGTTTGATTATATCTATCAAAATTACTTCAGGCCATATAAATAGTATACTAGATAATATACACAGACCCAGCCGCATAGGCCAGTTATTTTAGAAGTCTTCACTTCGATACTTTGGCAGGTTTGACAAAAAACAGACTATCCATAGTGGGAGGCTTAAGTATTCGTGTGACAAAAGCAAGGACAACTATGCTAAGAGATTCATTTCAGACATTTCATACATCTAAAAATGTCGACCTCTCCTCACAAAACCCAAGTGAGGACCGTTAATTAGAGCAACTCTGTACTCACCAACATGAGGGACAAAGTCAGTTTGAGGAAACTTAACGGCATTAAAAAAATATTTTCAGCTTGACCTGAAAAGCAACCCTTAGCAAAATACTCACCAGGAAAGTCTTATCAACGCTATGACCCTGATTCTCGCGCCGTATTAGACACGCATGCAGCCAATTAAAGATCGTGTTATAATGACAAACAAAAACCCCTGGTACGGAAGAGAGCTTAAGATTGCAAAACAAGTGATACGTTTGTATGGACGAGCCTATCAATATAACTCAAACCTGCAGTCTTTTAAAGTAGCCGTTAATAAAGACAAACAAACATTTCTTGCAAAGAAAAAAAATTCTTCCAATGAATTTACCTATCTAACCCGTGTGTAGCTTACACAATATATGTCAGATTCTTCTTTGAAAATATGCCCGTAAGACTCTCTGGTTACAACGCTGCTCAAATAGTGTTTGGATGAATCCTTGCCAATGTTGAGATAGTTGAGATAATTTAATCGGTTTTATTGAAGCTTGCCCGAGTCCTTCACACACGCCCCTATAACGCCTGTGTCGATAAAATAATATCCCTCCGATCTCGAACTTGCTCTTCCTTTGTTGAGGAGACTAGTCTAAAAAATAATAATAATCCAATACTGTAATCAAAACTCATTAAACAAATCAAGACTGTCAGCGTACCACATCAGTTATTCAATGGATACACTTTTCTGACTAGCTTATAACATCATTTTACATATGGATAACGACAAAGAAAGCCATTTAACAAAAAATACTCTTTTACACTGATTGGCCTTATTGCCGTCTTACTCGCTATATCACATAACAGGTTATTAAAAAACTTTAATGAAGTTTATCGGTAATACAGTATATCGAGAAATTCCCTTCAGCAGTTCCAGTCATATTTAAGTTATAAACTAAAACGTCGTTGTACTAGATACGTGTATACCTCAAGGATCATATCTGGGACTCGGCGGCGGCATCCAACACACAAAGGAACTTGGCATTTTATTTGATTCATCCAATTACTCACGTACCATTTGATCGCCGATGACAATAAAATGTTCGCCAAATTTTTCTTAAACTACCTTGAAACACATTGAAAAAAAATATTATAAAGCAGGACAATTGGTTCATCCAAGTTCTGAGTGAATGACGGCAAATGGATTGAAAACTCAAGCAATAATACTGAATTTATTCGATTTAGTACAAAGTGCAGCTGTATAAAATATTCTCCCATGGGATTAACATAGGTCGTGATACCATCGAAGCGAGTAGCTGTGCGAGCAATGTGATTTTAATGCTTGATAACCACCTCAAAATAGCTATGCAAATCAAGTTCATAATCAAAATGATCTCATGTGTATTAGAGAAATCACCCTTTACCTTACTCTTACCGCCACCAAAGTCTTCGTCATGCCTCACATAAACCAGTGCAATAGTATTATACTTGGAATTTCTGTGAACTTATTTACAATCTTCAAGACATGCAAAATGTGGTAGCTTAAAATTGTGTTTCGGTTGAAAAATTCAATTATATAGGAAAAAATGATCATATGAGTGGCATTTGCAAAAAGCCTAATCGGTTGCCAATTTACGAGGGTTCACTACAAACTAGCAATTTTAACGTTTATTGTACTGTATGTTAGTCTAGTCAAGTCCAAAAAATCAATTATATTTCTAGTCGCATTGTTATATATTTTTTCTAGTCTAGTTGAAATTGCTGTGTCAAACTGTTATGGGACACTATTTTGAGTTGTTTTCACAATGTCACACATCATAGATATATTTTATGGGCTTATCTCAAAGTCATTAAAACAGCAAGATTACATATTGAAATAATATTATTTCGACCCTTTTATTCTCAAATTTATTGTTTTTCTTTCTATTGTTTAATTCAGTTGTTCTATGCATTAGAGCGTCAAAACGATGGGAATAAAAACTTTTGTTAGTGTCGCGTCGGAGTGCCTTGATCATAATGCCACAGATCCTGTATATTTTTCCAACACTGATCGTTAATCAAATTAGTATACGCATATATTTCTCAATAATGTATTTCTACATTTACCACTTGCACTAAAATTTTCTAAATCGGTAGAGCTACTTAATTGTCACAAAAAGTAGAAACAACTTGAATATTGGTTGATTATTAAGGATTATCGGGATGTGAAAAATTAAGGTGTGAAACCATGAAACCATCAACATAGATAGACTTTGTAGTTTTGAGCATTTTTTTCCACGTAGTTGTGTTCCTTACCAAAATACGACCATTTAATCAATTAACTTTTTTCTGTCAAATCACAAATAATACACATCTTTAAAGAAGAAAGAGGACGAGATATCGGTATGCTGGCTACAGTTGGTTCCAAGAAAGAGGTCGCCAGACAATCTAATTGCAGACGCTGTGATTTATCGTCTCTAAACGCGATTCAAACCAACTGGGACATCATTGAGCAGACCGAGCAGTAGCTATTCAAGCATAAAAACCGCGCGTCAACCTCGAAGCCTTCACGTGAAGCGCCTACATGCAGTGGCATTGACCGTCGCCGAGACGCCAGGGACCTACAATTCATGAAATTTTAGTCAAACAGTCATGAACCACTTTTGCGAACAAGGAAATCGGTCTTACTGTTCAGCTATCGAACGAGTCTATAACCGCCTCCGATGTCAAAATCGTGTGTATTTGGACAAGGCCAACCGTTCTGGTGATAGTGTGCGATGCAATTCGTCATGAAAGGTGTTTACCGACGAGTCGCGGTGGAAAGTTTTTCGCGCAGTTGGGTTTTATCGCAATTGCAGGGACACTGGCGAACGAGCTTTGCGATCGTGTTTTCGGCAAGTGGATCGATATAGTGGCAGTTTGGTTATGATCTAGGATGCAATAATGTATGCATGGCGATCTAAACTCATGGTTATCGTGGGAAAGGTGCTGCCAATAGCTTCAACAATACCATTTTCAACACCCAAGTTGACACGTATATGTTTCGTTATCATCATACCTGAAAATACCGGCCCTCATGTCGCGGATGTTGTGTACGCTATATTTTTTATCCAAACCCTTGTTAGCTTTTATTACTGTCATTACTGTCAATATAGCACTCCTGGAACCATATTGATCGTCACAAAAGATCCGGATAACATGGCCCGAAAACCGCGCTGCACTCAGACAGGCTCTTATCAAAGAATGGCACGTCTTGCCTAAGGCAATCACCAACCGATCGGTTATGTCGTTGTCACGATGTAATCAGGAAATTCTGGCTGTAGGCGGTAGTCATACTCGATATTAGCCGTGTGAACTGTTTCTGTCAGGTTTTTGCATGGGATTTTCTATACCAACCACAGTTAAAGTACTAATGTGTTATTGTTTTTGTTTTTATTGGTTTATAAAATTACAAGGCACTCAATCAGGCTTAAAATGATATAGCTGTGTAATTTCATGAGGATTCATTCAGTAGAACATGATATATGACCATTTGAAGACATGTATACATTCTTGTTTAGGTGATCATATATAGTTTATTATATCAGACGGTACAAAACCTTTATTTTCTTGCAGTGTGCATTTACTACTTCGATTGCTAGGTTCGAAACAGAATTCTTATTTTGATCAATTATACATCACTTCTTATATAAAACACACACATGCTGAAAACACCCGTGTCGTGAATGTGAATTTAGTAAAATGTAATCTTAACAAGAATAAAAATGCATTAAAATGAACAGAAAATACTATAATTTCATCCTGAACAATTATATGAGAAATTAAGCTTTTAGTGCCATAGTGACAACATACTGTACAAATCTCAAGTTGAAAAAAAAAACTGAATCGTAACTCGGAATGACTGACTTTTTGGTGTATAACATAACTAAACCTATATATCAATAGTATCTGAGCAGGGTCAAAATATCAAACACCACGGTAAGGAATCGACTTAAATTACAGGTTCTTTTTCTTTCTTTCTCACTCACTGATTCGCTCATCCCCTCTCTATCTCTCTCTCTCTCTCTCTCTCTCTCTCTCTCTGAGTTTTCACCTGCTAGCGAGGATGACATCAAAAGGGGAATTACATAGTTTTTACATGCTACATGTAACGTTAACTCCTTGCATACCTAACTTAACTGATTATACTTAATTTATCTTTTCAAAAAATGCTCGGTCATCGATATACTTAAAACTGCCGTTGTAACACCATTATGTTTTAAAGAATCAAGACTTGTCCAACAATAATAGGCGAGTCTCCAGCCTGAGTTACTAATCTAAGATGATAGAAAAGTTAAGGTTATTCGCATTAGCGAATTCCTTAACTTAGGCAATGTACGAGACCCGATCCAGTCTGCATAACGTCACCTTTTTATCAACAGAAACATTGCTCATGTGATTACATAATAACATACTCATCAATATCGAAGTCAATGTGTGAAAGGTATTTTCCAATAGAAGCGACGAAAAAAAATGTACATTTTTCTGGAAACCCCTTTTGACATATCGTCTAAAGAAGGTGGGCATTTAACTTTATGTATAATGAACTGCTACGATAGAATTACTCAATACGGATAATCATGAACCCTATCCCACACTTTCTTCCATAACACCCCATCACGCTGGTCCTCGAACATAATGTATCTATATTCGGCTACATGACATACATGACCCCTTGACAAAATATGACAAATAGAGAGACATTAATTTGTAAGCAACAAGCACCTTTTTTTTGGAAGTGTTTATTGGTATTTTTTTTATAAACAATACAAATACATGTTACATAACAAACAAAAATACAGGACACGACAATACAATATTTTATGCTGCCGATTCAGTATACAATGATAATTATATTCTCATATTACTGAATATATTTTACACTCACAACATTAATTACTCATATAAATGTTTAAAATTTGACAATTTCTTAACAAACTTAGTATCACTTAAGCATCTCTTTTCTTGTAAAATCCTATATTTGAGGTTTCTTTTGTATGTACACATATTAAATTTTTCACTGTAGAACCTGGTTTTCCCATATAAAAAAACTTAGTAAAAAGAAGTGTATGATCTAGAGCTGCATTATTACTAGAGCTGCATTATTCCTAACAAATATTCAATCGTACTATCAATTTTATAAGATTAATTTTCATTCAATACATATACTAAACAGTTTTCAAGCCAGTCCTTTGATTTTGGACATTCCCATAAACAATGCAATAGAGTGTCTTTATCGTTACAATATCGACATTTCTCAGAATCCTTAATTTTCCATCGGAATAAATTATCACCTGTGGCCACGATATTATTCAATACTTTATAATGAAATGTTAAAAGTTTTCGCTCTTTTACAAATATTTTCATAATTTTAAGACTATCAATATACACATTTGGCTTAATATCAAAGTTTTCACATATTTGTTGCATAAACGTAGGGTATACAAAATCATAATCAATAAAAAATATCATAAAATGATTTGCTTTTTGTCTTTGATATATCGATTATTATCCCATCATATGATTTAAGAATAGTTGACTCAAAGTCTATACGCTGCTTCTCGTTGCTGTTTACAACCTCCTTTATGTTTAAGTGTGCATTGCATGCGTGTTTGATAGCTTTGAACTAGCACCTTCTTAACATATTGATATAAAAACGTTTTAGTCAAGCCTTATTCAAAGAAATATTTGTTTATTTTTTAAGTTTGAAAAATGTGACTTTTCTTGTTCGTGTTCCTGTTCTTCTTCTTCTTCCTCTATTTTTTCTTCTTCCTATTTAGTACAGTCCACCATATGTGTATCACGCACTTATGTGATGCTCGATACATAGCTTACCATGAACAGTGTGTGCAAGTGTAGAGTGCGCTAAAAACATACGGTGATCGTGTTGCGTTGATGGTTGTTGGCGATGCGTCCTTTAAATGCATCAAGACTTGGTGCGTTGACCGCTTGTTGTGAACGAGGGATCCAAATGCGTGAGCTCATTATTCGTTAAAAGTGATATTGAAGATGATTAAGTATCTGACTCAAACTATTGGCTTGCCGAAAGTCGTTTATATATAATCTTGCATGGCGTTGAACCATCTCTATTTAAGCTATGTTTGTTGAGGTGTGAGGGCCCCATACGGTGATGTTGTACACAACAATAGGGCACAATAGGTTTTTGTATGCCACGGTCTTGGTATCTTTTGGGCATTTATGTGAATAACCGCTCTGGTGTTATTTGCTTTCTTCACAATACTATGCATGTGAAAATTCTCGGAAAGATTTTTGTGGAAGGTACCGCCGGTATAATTTTCGGTTTACGACTTTGCCAGTGTGTGAATGAATATTGTATTTGTGTTTTATTGGCTCACATTTATTGGTGGCGCACAGAACTTGGTATTTAGATGGATCTAATTGCATAAACCTATCTTGGAAGGCCATCTAGGTCAGCTTGGAGCATCATTACGTCGCATAGTGATTATGTTTTAAGAAAACACACACAATCGTCTGCAAAATGGCGAGTTTTGCTGTCACTCGATACGTATTCTGGAAGGTCGTTGATGAATGAAAGCAATGATAGTTGGCCGAGGAAACTTCCTGCGTTACGCCGGACTCCTTTGGTGTTCTTTTAGTCTTACAACCGTAAATGCCGCGTTCGATCGGAGAGGAAGTCTGCTATACAGGTGTGTGGATCCATTTAATCCATAATACGATATTGATATTTGAGTCTTTCGTGTTGGACCTTATCAAAGGCTTTTGGAAAATCTAGAAGAATCATGTATGTTGTCCTTTGTTTTACGGTTTTTTTTATTGTGGATTGCGGACTTTTATGGAGATTTTGGGCAAAAAGATGTATTTTTGGAGGGATTTTTGCGACATTTTGCGACTTGACTTACTTGACTTAGATGCTCAGGACTCTTCGTCCCCTCGCTCTCTCCAGACGGCTGACTGTACGCCAATCATCACGGTCCTATGCTTTACGCTCTGCGGTAGCAATAGGGAGCCCTGTGTCTTCTCGCACCTGAGTGATCCATTTCTTGGGTGGCCTGCCTCGCGGTCTTGGATTTGGGAAATCTTCTCGGTAGGCTTTGGCGACATAGCTTTCAGGGGGGCATCTTGTGACATGGCCAAACCATCTCAGCCGTTTTTGCTTTACCACTTCAGTGATTGTGTTTTTCATCTGAAGGGCTTTGTGGATGTGCTCGTTTCTCAGCCTTTCTCTGCGCGTCACCCCTAGTATGGCTCTTAAGCAGCGCATTTTGAACACCTCGAGCCTGCGCGTTTCACTCGATCTGAGGGTCCATGTTTCGGATGCGTATGTGGCTATGGGCACTATTAGGGCATTGTATAGGCGTATCTTTAGGGCATTGCATATTGACTTCTTTTTCCAAATGGCCTCTCTCAGTCGGCCAAATGCCGTCGACGCGAGTCCTATACGCCTTATTACATCTTTAGCGCTATTTGGTACTACGCTTCCCAGGAATACGAATTCTTCTACGTGCTCTACTTCTTCCCCGTCGATGACTATTCGCTGGTCGCTCGGGGAGATAATTTTACATTTGGCGCCGTTTATTTTCATACCCCATTTTTTGGCATGCATTTTCGCGCTGTGAGGTTGACAGATGGAGTTTCTCGAAAATAGCTGATAGGAGGGTGGTATCGTCTGCGTATCGAATGTCTATTGATAAACTGTTATGGAGTTTCAGTGTGCTATCTAGGCTTTTCAGTTCTTTCATGACAAATTCTAGGAAAATATTGAATAGAGTGGGTGATAGCAGGCATCCTTGTCTAAGGCCGATCTTCACTGCGAACCACTCAGTTAACTGTCCATCGATGACTACGGCGCACTCTGTCTCATTATATAGGGACTCTATAATACGGACGATTTTAGGGTCTATACCGATTGCGATCATCATTTTCCACAGGGCCTTCCTCCATACCGTATCGAAGGCAGCCTTGAAGTCAACGAAATTAAAGTGTAGTGGGACGCGGTGTTCTTTGGCTTTCTCTATGACCTGTCTAACAATAAATAAGGCGTCTACCGTGCCTCGTCCGGGTCTGAAGCCAAATTGGCTCTCACCAGTTGCCTCCTCCGTCTTCAGCTTCATCCGATTGAGCAGAATTCTGCTGAATACCTTGCCTGGGATAGAGAGGAGCGAGATGGCTCTGTAGTTGCCCGGATTGAGTTTATCGCCCTTCTTGTGTATGGGGGTGACTAGCATGCGTGCCCAGTCTTTCAGAGTCTATTCCTGCACCCAGATGGTGTTGAATATTTTGTGGAGCATTTCTATCATGGGCTCCCCACCCGCTTTGAGGACCTCGGCTGTGATATTGTCGCTGCCGGGGGCCTTCCGGTTCTTCATTTTTTTGACAGCCTGCTCGATTTCCTCTAGGGAAATGGGCGGGAGGTCATCTGCTTCCTCTGGGGGCCGGGTATTTCGTCTATTGCGGGGGGCTGGTGGGGGAACGCGGTATTGAGGTGGGCGCTAAAGTGTTCTCCCAGCATTTCAGGACCTCTTTTTGTCTGTGTGGGTGTTTCCTTGTTTGTCTTTAACGGCGCTCATTGGTTTCCTCGGTTTTTCCTCGAGTTCCCTGACTGTTAGGAAGAGGTTGTGGCTATTGTTGTGTTTATGGTCTAGCTCAAGTTGTTTGATTTTGTATTCTAGTGCATTTCGCTTTTGGGCTTTCATCGCCGCTTTCACAACTTTATTTGCTGATTGATAGAGAGCTCTTTTCTCTGTGCTGAGAGGGTTTGATATCATTTCAATCCTGGCACGACGTCTTTGTTCGCAGGCCTTTGCGAAAACACCACTTAATGTCGGTAAATTTTATTTTAATTGCAGTGTTAGTGTGTATCTATTGGAAAACTTTAAGTGTCCATAACACATTTGTCGTCAAGCAAATTATTGTGCCCAATCTCTCTAATATTTTTGACGGGGGATTTGTCGGTAACTGTTGTGAAATTTTGACCCGGAATTCATAATATCTAATTTCAAATAAGCATCAGACATTGTTCCTAAAATATATTATACAATTTTATTATATGGCACATTTCTGTTGAACATACCTGTCATCATAGAGTTTTGATGCACTTTTAAAATGGACACTTTTCCGCTTCCCTTGCAACCAAATTTAGATAAAGACCAAAATAACGGAAGTAGTAAACAGTCGACGCCATATTTGCAAAAAAGTAAACACTGGTAGGTGTTTTTCATTATTTTGGTCATTTGTATATCTATAAGCCTTGTTATGAATAAATTGACCTTAAAAATTCAAATAGAATACATTAGTTATGGTGCCCTTAGCATATGGGATTCGACAGCTCGTTATTAATTGCTAACTCGCTTCACGAAATCATTTCCGTGTTTGTCATCTTATGACACATCTTTCATACCTTCTTATTTCAAAATATTAATACTCATCATAATTATCATTATATGATAAATGGAATTGGAGATTATTTATGTTTCTTATAATATGGTACTCATTTGGAGTTGCATTAGATTGTCCTGAACTGTTTTACACAACTTCAAAAGCACTTGATCTTGATTAGATATGGTGTTACGTCGTTGAGACATTCATACACCACGCACTTGCCAAGTATTAGAAATTAGTAATTCGTACATAATTTGTGAAACGCTCGAGCTGCTCTGGTGCTATTGTAAGGTCATTAAAGGCTAGACTAGGTAAGGCATTCCAATCTCTAACTGTGTTTGGTACAAAACTGTATTTATATACATCAGACCGAGTGTGTAGTTGACGGAAGGAATGAGGGTGATTGTGTCTATTAGATCTAGTAGGTTTATGAAGGTCGTTTCGCGGGATAGATGTTATTTCAGCGAGGGCTTTGTACATAAGAATCAATCTATTTTGCTTTCTTCTTGACTTAAGTGAACTAAGCTTGAGTTGGCTAAGTATGTTGGTCATTGACCCTGGTTCATATGAGTAATTTCCCGTGACTTAAACTTTAGCGCATTAAAGAATATGATAAGAAATTCAAACGCGATATAGCCATAAAACGACTCATAGCTAATTGCTTAACCTTAACCAAAATTTGATAGTGACGCTCGGGCCATCAACTTTCAAAAAAATAGTCGCCGGAGTTAAATGCGTCCGCCATGGTAATGCCCTGTTAACTTTACAGTTTACCTGTATATCTCTTATTTCAAAGACTCATGAGTCTTTGCTAAATATATCTATTTATCCCTCATCATTTGAGAATATTCGCACTTCGGTGCAGGTGCATCTGAGTGTCAAACCGTTTGTTAACAGGAACAGGAATAATGTGACTAAAAACAAGTGAGTGGTGCAGCCTGCAGGTTAATATCAGTGGTAAAATGCCCCACCTATGCATTGTAATATTTTCGACCAAATTCGAACAAATTCCATTCACACAGGCAAATGTATTTTTTTCCGCTGTGTAGAAGAGTAGATAAGACAGATACTCGATATTGGGCTTAGATTGAAGCGTTTGTCACAAACATTTTTCTTTTGAAATTCTCAACAAAATTTGATCATCTTTCTGTCGCGCTTGCGCGAAAATAGAGTTTCATTGTTTCTGCGGTTCTCTTTTTCTCTTCTTTCTTTAAAGACTGCGGAAATCCGTCAATTTCTACGATTATCTTTTGTGTGCGTGGCTTTATTATAATTACAGAAATACCAACAATAACCAATCATAAAACAAAAACGTGCTAGTGCAAACAAAAATGAGAGCCTGTGTTAAATATTATTTGAGCTCGGGCATCGTTAGGACAGCCATCCCGGCTTGATGGTAGGGAGTTCCACTGCCCAATATTTCTTTCGAAGAGTGAAAACTTTTGGTAATTTGTCATGCAGTAGGGTCGCATAAAAAGAGTACCAGTATCATGGTGTGAAAGGGTAGAGGGAATAAGATAATCAGAGCATTGTATGTCTATGAGATTATTGTATATTAATAGAGCATGGTTAAGCGTAATTTACTAAAGCATTGCCTGAGATATTCACATGTTTTGACTGTTTGGCATATCGTCCAATCCAATTCATTTGTTTACAAAAAAAAATATATCATAATGCTGTCGTTATGATATTCCTATAGGCCTATGTATTCCTATTTGTTTACCATATGAACTATTAGTAAACTTATACCATATCTTTTATCAATAAAAAACTGTTTAACCACCACGTAACCGGCCTTAATTTAAACATAATTATGATTCGATGACGTAATTGGTTTCATTGTCTTTCTTTTGAATTTTATTGTGACACCTTGTTATAGCAATATTTGTAAACAATGGTTTGTTTTCGTTTTACAGTTTACGAATATACCACTGGGGGAGAAGTAAGAGAACATATTCACAATGGCTGCGGGGCCGTATAACTACTCGTATATATTTAAATATATCATCATAGGAGACATGGGTGTTGGCAAGTCATGTCTTCTCCACCAATTCACAGAAAAGAAATGTAAGTTACGTCATTGCTCATGTATATGCTATGAAATAAAGCATTGATATTACCTTATGCTTAATAAAAACTATTGTCAATTTATAATCAATACACAGCATCGGGATATACACTTTGTATTATTTGAAGGGCTGGGAAATATGAGTAAGATTGCAGAACTTCAAATAATCCGAATAGAATGTATGTTTTAAAATTAATTAAATTCATATGTCGGACTTATCAACGATTATGCCAAATATTATCAAGAAATAAACGAATGCATTTTATATGTGATTTATGATTTATTCACAATAAATTATTGTATAGGGTCGTATCTTAATTGTCTTTGATATTCATTATACTTTCAGTTATGGCAGATTGTCCACACACGATAGGAGTAGAATTCGGTACAAGGTAATGATTAAGGATTCAATGGATTAAATTATTTTCATGAAATCATTCTACTAAAACAGTCCCGTCAACTGGTGTTATGTCGCGATTAAATTTACATGTACATTTAAAAAAAAATAGGTTCACTAATTCAAGATTATAAAAAGCATATACCATTTTCCATTTATTCATCAAATATGTGAT
This sequence comes from Hydroides elegans, assembly GCA_001703475.1. Classification (NCBI taxonomy): domain Eukaryota; kingdom Metazoa; phylum Annelida; class Polychaeta; order Sabellida; family Serpulidae; genus Hydroides; species Hydroides elegans. Next base: position 22,398 of record LQRL01086811.1, read on the forward strand.
CAAATAATCTAAATTTATCATTTAGAATTATCGAGGTAGCAGGTCAGAAAATTAAACTACAGATCTGGGACACAGCTGGCCAGGAGCGATTCAGGTACGAGAATATTGAAAAAAAAAGTACTTGCAAGAAATTACAATTACTAAGAAAAAAATACAATAAAGGCATGTGTGGAAATTTAATGATATTCGTCTGCGAATATTAAGATGAAAAAAATATAATTATAACTAAATTTGTCATTTTTTAAAAACTCCCAAAAATCACATCTTAATTTTAGGGCGGTGACGAGAAGCTACTACCGCGGTGCCGCCGGTGCGCTTATGGTTTACGATATCACCAGGTCAGTTTACATACATATAATATAAACATTCGCATATTGAAACG
>LQRL01086811.1:41212-52733 GCA_001703475.1 Hydroides elegans
CTATTGACTTCCTGTTATTATGTCTCCTCACTTTTGATTGGGCACTTGAAAACGGTTAACCCCAAACACGGTTTAATTAAATTCACCGACAACCTCACAATTTGCCTCTCAACACAAACTAAATTAAAACGGATTCATATTCAGATTTTGTGCAATATAAGTGACAGAAATTCAGAAATATATTGTAATCATGTCATAGCATGAAAAAAGGATATGTTGTTAAATGTTTTTTGACATTTGTTACCCCCAATCCGGCGTATTTCAACATTTACGCGTATCGGGAATTCAATTTGCTTGAATGAACAAATATTTGCATTTTTGCTGAAAAATCTTAATTAATGCTTCGAATATTCTCTTAAATGAAAAATGAATTCTCAAGACTTCGATTGAATTCGTGTTTTATGTAATACAAAACTCGGTTTAGAAAAGAATAAATGAATATGAAATACCGACAATAATACCAATTTTGTTTTTGCCAATGGCAAAAAATAAATCCGTATTTTATATTCGAATTATTATTTTCAGTCTAAACTCTATAAAATCAAAAATATTCAGATTATCATTCAATTTAAAAATATCCCCATTTTTCGAAATATATTCTTCAAAATGAATGTGATATTGGAATAATATTTGCATGAATGTGAACCGGATACGGTATTATTTGCTTGAATGTTGGTCGATAACATTAATGCATATGTCAATCAAACTGGTGTATTCTTTTGAAGAAAATGAATAACACAATGATATGGATCTGTTTTTCTTACGAAACATAACATAACAGTAAATAAGATTTATTTCACGTATAACATCTAAATAAATCAATGTTGATATGTTCATCTCGTTGCATTGCACTTGAGCAAGTTCCACATTCATGACAAATATGAATATTATTTATTTTCTAACAAGTTTCGATACAATGACAAGACTAAATAAGTACTTGTCTTATTTTCAATTCCCTCCCGTTGTGAGATCTTAAAAAAAACTATCAAATTATTAGTCGTTACTATTATCAAATATTAGTTTCTTTCCTTTGTAAATTGAAAATTTGATGTAAAGTACACAAAATTAGAAGTTATATTTATCATATATCAGTTTATACCCTATGTCGATCTTTTAAAGTCCAAAACACAAAAGAAATATAGAAGTCAATCATGTTCATGTGTCATAATAATAACGAGCGTAGTTTACAAAGACACGACAAAAAATTTGTTTATGTAGTGTATCTCCCAAAAGAAAGGACCAGATTCCCTATTTATTTATGAATAATGACAATTTAGGGATATCCGCATTAATGTGAAATACATACGCCGGATTGTTGGAAAAGGACATTCAAGCAAATATTCATTCAAAATTAAGGAAAAAAGTACCGTAAATATTTACAAACTACCGTATCACACAAAACAACCGATTATACGCATTATTGTTGGCAACAACATATTTAAGTTTTGATCGCTGGATTTCATCCAATCAAACCAATCCAATTGGTTATTACAATAGTTGGGTTCGGCAATTTACATGTAATTTTACCGAATTAATGTTCATTTTACAGTGCAAGTTATTACATTATACAGTAAAAAACGTGTTAATTGTTTGAATTTGTTGTTTTAAGTTTGAAATATAATGATCAAAACATAGGTCATCCGAATGTAATTGTTCCCAAACTCCCTTCAATAACTTACCATTCAAACATTTGTTTATTCAGCAAATTTTATTATATCAAAACACTCTTTTATTTGACCCACACATTTCGTTTGTCATTTTCGTATTAATGAATGATAAGTTGTGAAAAAACAGCTATTTATAATCATAAATGATATTATGATGAAGGGTTAGAACAATTATTAGAATGTGACTTAAAATGTATAGATATTACGTAAACACAGCACTAACAAACAATGTGATTGGTTGCTTTCGGCATGGTTTGACTATAATCACAAAACGTTTATTTCTGCTTACATGCTGAACTTCTCCTATATCAAGTCAAACACTAACTAACATGTTAAAGTGATGCACTAAATAAGGATAACATTTGAATACTTTACAGTAGATTTCAGAATTACTTTTTAACATCAGCATTAAAGAACCCAAAAGAACCATTTATTTTATAAAGCGTAAAGAAATATTATGAAATATTTACATTTTAACGTCAAACTGTTTATTCAGCATAGGTCAATTTAGAAATGAAAGGTTTACATTGTAACGTCAATCTGTTTAGTCAGCATAGGTCAATTTTGTCTCAATTGACTAAGGCAATGTAAACATACACTGGACCACTGCATGAACTCTGCGCAATTTCGTTTTCTACATATAATTTTGCTTTTTTGCTAATGGCTGACTGTTTTAGAGTTAGTTTAAGATTAAATTTCGTTCAAAAAACCATCGCAAACACCATCGGTAGAAGCTTGACTCCTGTTGTTGCAAATTGGTCGTGGAAATCACAAGTTAAGTGCATATTACTTTATTTTATGTCGAAAAATGTAGAGTAGTGTATTATTGATATATTCCCTTCAATTTTTAAACTACAAAAATCTCTTGTAAGTCAGCAACTCCTTATATATGCAGCAAGTGGTGTTAAATCGCAGTATCCAGTAAAATTTGCCTTGCTAAAAGCGTTTTGAAGCCTATAATTTTCTTTTATCTTTCACAATTGAACATTGTTTAAACACTGTTTTTTTCATATATTCATTGTAATGTATTTACAATAACAACAATTTTTTTATAACACAAAATTATAAAATACGGGTTTAATAATAACATCTTTATTGATTATTGCTCTGAATCCTTAGTCCGCGTCCCTTATGAAACTGTTAATAAATGTTTTACGTGGAAACAATGTATATACATTTGGCAAAATGCTATCTTGTTAGTACTTGTGGATAACTCAGATGGTTTCTTCGTATTCTTGCATATTCTTTTGTTCCAACTCCGTAATTTACTAAACGGCATCGACTGATTGAAATATTAACTCTTGTTCCCGCATGTCATATTTGATTTGTTCATTAAGATGTTTACTTTCTATTGTTTTGATCAAAGTTAATTTTGACTCGTATTCTGAACATATTTTATTAATAAATCAAATGACATTTAGCGAGTCCACTGATAATGTTTATGGATAGCTTAAAATATCGTTCAAACTTTTCAAACACTTGATTCATTTTAAATCCCCGCTTCAGCGATACTGAACGTGTTTCATAACAAGCCCTGCTTCTTGTTCCATGACGTACGTAAGTAAATTAATTTAATTTAAATCGGTGGCCAGGCAAATTATTGAAACCCTCTGTTCCTAATCTGGCAACCTGTTTGGATTTAGAAAATCCAAAGCCTCACAGGTAGGAAACGAGACATACTTTTATTCAAAAATATTATAACTTGTTTAACTATTTCACTTCTGATGTAAGTTCATTTATTCGGTATGCCGCATTTAGGTATGATTTTATTACAAAATGTAATAATAATTTCATAATCAAGCAAACAACATCAACATTTATAAAAAATAACTTTTGTGTATCAACGTGGTGCATAAACTTGATTATGAGTAGTAAATATATGAGCATTATAAATTGGCCCATGTGACTGATGCTGTAAAGGGGAGAATTTCCTTAGCCAAAAATGGTTTATATCTTTGTTTGTTAAAATGATATGTCATTAAATGCAATATAAGCATACAAATATTTTTCGACTAGAAATAGGAATCAGCCGGCTTCACTCAAAGGAAGAGATTAATAAGAATATACTAAAGTATAAATCTAAATACTCTAGTTTACTTTAGTAAAGTAGTATAAAACGAGCTTTTGTTACAGAAACATGGTTAAAATAAAATTATTTTGCGCAATAAAGTAACAAAACAAGTAGAATTTGCGTGAGACTTTTTGAAAACACTTTATTGAAAACACAAAACAAAATTAACAAGAAGGGTTCGTAAAATAATTCGAATAATATATTTTGGGCTAACATTTAGAATTCCCCACACAGTAAAAAATAGTTCTCAAAAAGGGGGATGATACGGCGCTATCAACGTTTCATGTTTGATAGACAGGTCGACAGGTAGACAGGTCGACAGGTAACGGCACAATGGAAGTTATCTATACTAATAATGAAGGCAGTTATAATATATGCGTGATGGTAATTACCTGTCTACCTGTCGACCTATCAACCCGTTTAAAAGTACACAGCATTATCTTCGTGAATATATTTTATCCTTAAACATGGTTATGGCGCATAGCAATAACCTTCATAGTCCTCACCTGGCTACCTGTCGTCCTGTCTACCTGTCGATCTGTCTACCTGTCGACCAGTCTCCCACATAAATAGTATAATCTCCGTGAATTCTTTATATCCTTAAACATTTTTATGTCTCATATCAATAACCTTCTTAGTTCTCACCTGGCTACCTGTCGACCTGTCTTCCTGTCTACCTGTCGACCCGTTTCCAACATAAATTACATCATCTCCGTGAATATTGTATAGCCTTAAACATTTTATTGGCGCAGCTCAATAACCTTCATAGTTCCTACCTGGCTACCTGTCGACCTGTCGACCATGATATTTTCTTCTAAACTCATATTTCAAAAATAGTCCTCAAACTTTAAATATTCTTGTGCGTAAGTGTGTGGGGAACTCTAAAGTTGTTCCATATTTTGTTGTTTTTCTATACATTTCATATTTGCTTACGTTGAAAGCACCTCACGAGCTGTTCCCCAACAAAATGTTCCCAGCGAATGTCAGCTGGGTTGTAAATTTGAAGAAATTACATTATAGCTTGAAGATTTTGGGGATTTTTTAGTAAAGAATAATATGATAATCATAATTTGGAAATCATTTGCAATCGACAAAGCTTTTTTTTATATATATGTGATTGGTAATTTAGTCCAATTTGATATTTATATTTTCTCAAAAAATTTGCTCAGCTGAAAAAGGTGTACACCTTTTTGTAAAATTTCAATGCTCAAAAATAGTTATTGTGCTGTTGTTAATATTTGTAAAGCTGTTTTAATGTGATTTTATATGTTTTTGAAAAGTGTGTCGTGGGGTGCTCTTCTAATATTCTCTTATGAAGTTACTGATCATGATACAATCAGCAGTTTTATCGATGATGTATAGGAAGGAAATATTCTGAAATGTAGTGACCTTTGTACATAATATAATATAACAATATCTGGGAGACTATCGAATAAAAGTCAATAGTTTACCACGATTTGTGGTTTGAAAAGTTCATCAGCAGGTTTCTTGGCCATGTATAGTTTCAATGTATCATAAGAATTTTGAGCCGAGACGTTCGTTATGCTCATTCAGTGTAACCCTCCAGCAAGAAATCCTAAATGATACGATCACTGGTTGAAACTATATAGATAGATAAAATACTATATTTGAATACAATTTGTATCACGAGGCCGCGTGCGTCATCAGGCATTCTCTGGTGTCGCTGCTGGTTCCGGGGATTTTTCGAAGGCGACCAGCTATACCAGACTACTAAGCATTGTTTTTCCATCACCCCATCCCCCCCCGCCCGGCTGGCTGTGTACGAGCTCTTATTTTACCGATTCTTGCTGTTGTAATTCTCTTTGCAGCTTGATATGTAGCTGTTTTTTCCAAGGCAGTCTTTTTTGATCGCCCACCGCAAATAGTATGTTTTGAGTCCACGTTATCAGTAGTCGTCTCCGTATACTGTCTCGACAATAACATCATCTGACCTCAGAAGCCCCTTCATTACTCTTCGACATGCTTGTTTCGCTAGTTTCATGGCTCCGCATGCATTAGACTGTTTTCCTCAGCCAGGTCCTCCTTACAGTAGTATCGAGGCTTCAAGTACTGATGGGCGTATTCAGTTGACCTGACGCACGTTTAAAAATTGCTAAGAATGTCATTCTTGCCTTGGAACGCTCTTACGTTTTTTAGCGGTCGCTGTCGTCGTTTTTGGGCATGACTCTTTTTGGTTTTTATGTTTTCCACTACCATACATCGTGCAAATATGGTATTTTGATCAACAGCGTCAGGAGGATTCTCCTTCGCTTGCATGTAGTTTTTGGGTGACAATATCGAGGTTGATATGTCTAGATCTACATCTATGCGGATTCTGCTGTTCTCCCAGTCTTGTCTATCACTATGCGACGCTCCTTTCCCGTCTTTCGCCATCTTCATCTAACCTGGTGGATTAGCCTGGAAACATCGCTACCGCCAGTCTCAAACGAAAATATCAAGTTTTCCAACCGTTGTATTTCTATTTAACAACCAGATACCCGTATTTAAGCATTTTTTACTTGTGGGCCTATTCGTTTCTTTCCTTCATAGGAACCGTTAGCTCCATGATCACACACACACACATCTTGCTATTTTGAGAAATATGACGATATCGGGTCGAAGGTTTGTATGCGCGATTTATTCGGGGAAGCATAACAGTTGCTTTAAGTTTAGGGCAGTCGCCAGTCGATGGACATGGCGAGTATTCCTGCGGCGCCACCTCGAAAGTTAGTTGTGCTAGCAAGTGAGGAGGGCAAGAGTGAGTGTCCCGTTTTCCTTTTGGCGCTTCCTCGAACGCTAGTTTTGCCAACTGGTGAGGTGCCCGTTGGTGCGGAAACCCACTGATTCTGCGGCGCTCCCTCGAACGCTAGTATTTATAGATATTAAAGTGCCCATTTTACTGCTGTATATAATCTGCCGACCCCCACCCCCCTATGGGTTCAAAAACCTGGTCATGCCTCCATCGATTTAGGACACGAGCTCAGTGAGTGCTTTAGCATCGGCAGCGCTTACATGTCGGATCGTCAATCGACTTCAATATCGCTAGATTGCTAGGAGACGGAAGCACATCATACACATATGCCTTAGCGAATTTCAGTTCATTTGTCTCTCTTTTCCACATTTCATTCTGTTGTGTATGTTTTTTTTTTCAAAAGCAGTCACTTTCCTTGGACCTTCAAGCTCACTGCTTTGCTTGTCTGTTTTTTTCGTGCTGTCTTACCTCTAGATGGACCACTTCTTTTCTTTTGCGTCGTGCTCCTCTCTATTGTCCTCATATATGATACATTCTTAGCCAAATCTACCTTGGATGACGGTGCCAACGAGGTAGTTTTTCCCTGAGCCTCGACGTACTTTTCACTCAAGCCCTGTCCTGTTTCCTAGTTGGGCAACTTGCACTTTATGTATCGTCACTGTATGTCACTGTTTGTATTGGATTCCCGTCTATTTTGAAAATGTTCCATTATTTATCAGCGAAAACAACTTCTGCGAGAAAGTGCTAACTTTTACTTTTAGACATTTTTTAGCCAATCCTTAGTTCACGGTCATGTCCTGTACCATTGATGTGTCCTTTCCATCGATGGTGAAACATTTTCCGAGACACTTGATTGGTATAGCTGTCACTTGATGTATCGGGTTTCGTGCCCATATTCAAATTCTTCACAAGTTCGATCAGCATCCATTTGCTTTAGGTAATCGACTTCGCAATCACCGTCATTTCAACCATAAATACTTGCGTGGGTGTTTGCACTTTGCCTGTCTTTGTCACGGCTGCAAACACTATAACCGATGCTGTGTACCCCTTGGTGTTGCCTATCTCAAGATCCTGCAAGTCGGTGGTTTGATTTTCAACTGCAAAACGTATCTAGAATTGGGAGTATTTATTTTAACAGGGTACAGATTGTCCGGCACGTGGTATCGCAGGAGAGTCAGCTCAACCTGTTTGTTTGAAACCCTAGATCCAACACCGCTAAATCTCCTTTGTTCTTCCTAACCCCTCCTATTATATAGCTGGTGACGGCTGTTCAATGCAGTCCAATACACATAGAATCTCTTAATTCTGGACCGATGTGTCTAGGTATTCGTTTTTCAGCAGGAATATGGCCTTGCGCCTCGATAAGATTGTGATAAATAACTTACCCTAAACGTTGAGGAGGGATATGGTCCTAAACTGCTTCATCGATGTAAAATCTTCCTCTTTCGGAACAAAGATACCTACCTATGTTAGCCATCTACAAGCCATTTAACTCACAGACAAATTGCTTTTAAAAGCGCCAACAATAATCTTTGCTTCTCACACAACATGCACGCGACGTATTCAAATGGATTGGCCGTGAATCGCATTCGTTTCCCCCTTCTCTCGCGTCTGTTTTTTGGTTCTCCGCCCTCCGAATACACCTCACTTCTTGCGGTTATATCAAATTAGCTCCGCTAGTTGGGCCTTCTCCTTCTCTATAGACCCTTTGTAGCGTTTGCGTAGTCTCTTCAAACCTGTTCACAGTTCTTGAATGTGTGTTTGTCTTCTGTTGAGTTTCGGTGTTTGAGTTTTTGACTTCCTTCTCTCCGAATGTTTCCTTGCATATTTCATAGATAGCCAAGGACAGTGTTCTCATCTTCCGGTCATCATCATCATCACCCTAAACTTTGTGTCTAATATGTTATCAATTTGTTCATCGAGTCTGTCATTTGTTTTTATCCTGCTGTGCTACCTACCCAGATTATTCGTTTCCCGTTTTTTATTAGCTCTAAGATGTTTGCGAAGCGCTTCTTGATCCCTCATTACTGAAATTGGCCTCGCACTGTGGTGTGCTTCCTTGTGTGGTTCGATTACCCGTTATTTAAAGTTAACGAATGGCGGGCATCCCATCATAGCTCAGTGTATATTGAGCAGTTGTTCTTCAAAATTTTCTCGCAGTTTTAGACGACACATTCGTTGTTTGATTTGTCTGTCGTTAGACACGGTATTGATGTCACCATACATCTATCGATGGGGCAATCTTCCTCCCTCGTTTTCGTCCTGTTCTACAATTTACTTTTAGAGATTGATGGCTCTGGTATATGGCATACCGGGCCTCAGCACCGCCATTTTCCGACTTTCCAAATAGAGCCCCCGTCTTTTCAGGTTGTTCGCCAAGTATTTTCCTACTTTCACTGCATATTAACAGTTTATTCATAAATTATATTCATGTGGAATAATGTCTTCTTGGTTTGTTATGGGGAATAAGTTCATGGCTTTTGTGACTGATTCAGGTGACAATGGCGTAAACTAAATCTTCTATGGAAACTACAGAATCATTACTTATCTTTTTTGTAGTTGAGAGACAGATAGAAGCATTATGTGGCACATTGATCAAATTTAGCTGGTTTGAAGCTTGGTTAAAATTTTGTTTGATCAATATGACAACTATCTAATGGTTATGTGTGAACAAAGAAGTTATGCATAGTTCAAACATAATCGTTTGTTTTATTTTGCAACAACGAATATGTACAACGTGTATATAATGAATAGTACTATTTACTTGAAAATCGCGGTTAGCTAATTACGGTGAAGTTAGGACCAGAGGACATATTTATCAAAATCCAATATTGCTTTGCTAATTACCTCCAAATAGGCAGTCGAGAAGAACAATTTAGGGGCCACAGAGAGAAAATATACTGAGAAATTAGCAGACATGGTTTAAATTGAAGAGCACATCGTGAGGTGTTCCACACAAAAATTGTTCCCCACCCTATACCAGTTGGCTTGGAAATATTAAGAAAATATTTTCTAGGTGTGATATTCCACCTTTTTTAGTTATTATTGAAATTTGTGTTATGTGTTATGTCAGCGACTACATGTATTTAGAAATTTATTAAACTTGCTTGCAATTGTATAATAAGCTGTTATTAGAGAGGGCATGTAAAGAACAGATACCATAATACAAGCTCACCAAGTGAAATGTTAAAGGAACTTCAGTGGGAGTCACTTTAACAAAGACGCGCTAAACTGCGCCTAATCAACATGTTCAAAATAACACAAGGTCTTTTACAGGTCACCTCTCCCTACCTTGTACGCTCCAGTTCAACACTTTTCTCTCATTCACATAATTTCCAAAGACCTTATTGTTCCACCAATTACCTCAAATACTCATACTTACCTGGAACCATAGCCCAGTGGAACGCTCTCTAATTTTCGCAAAAAAGTACAACAGACCTAGACCTATTCAAACAATCCCTAATCGGGATTGTGCCAAGTCTCCCAGCCTATTAAATATTTAATACACGCTTGATTTTAGTTCGCACTTGCACGTTTTTATCAGTGTGTTTGTTTTGTTTTTTATATTTCCGCACAATAATGCCACTCACGCCGGGAATGTAAGAAGAAGAAGAAGAAGAAGAAGAAGGAGAAGAAGAAGAAGAAGAAGAAGAAGAAGAAGAAGAAGAAGAAGAAGAAGAAGGGCAAAACATGTATTTTTGCGACATTTTGTGAAAACACTTTTAGTCAACCACCAACTGTTTGGGAAATGTTCTTATAAGCGATATGCTAGCTTGTATCTCGACTGGTTGACTTTAAATGTCCAAAACATACTTTAAGTAGAACAAATATTTCTGCCCCATCTCTCTATTTGCAATTTATGATAGGAAATTAAGTTATATTCAACGTTTTACCATTTACCATTTTACCATTTACAGCATTGACAGAGGAATTCAAAGTGGCTAAAACACGAATGGCCATCACTATCCAAACGTCATCAGATGACTGCGTGCGTAAAGCTGGAGTCACTCTTCCTACAGGTCGAAAATGGGCAGTGCAAGGAGGTAGATGGGGCAACATCCCGTCTAAAACACAAAGATATTGTGGGCAAAGTATGCATAGGCCGTCAGGGTCTAGGCCTCGCGGAAGCTGGAGTTCACAATAGATGGGATACCGCTGACTGCAAGGAGAGAAGAAAAATGGTAACTGATGAGGTGCAAAATGTAGAGGAAGAGAAGAGAATGGCTAGAGCAGTGGGAATGGCATCTCAAGGAGCCTTGATGAAGTGAGGAAGTGCGGTACCTAGGAAAATAACATGGAAAACATTGTGGGAAATGGAACCCATACGAATCCAATTCACCATCCGCTCGACGTATAATCTATTACCGACACCGACAAATCTCATGCGATGGGGAATGAGTGATGACGCTAAATGCGGACTCTGTAGTGTGCCCGGTCATTTGGAGCACATTCTATCCTCTTGCAAAACAGCGCTTACGCAACAGCGTTTCACGTGGCGGCATGATATGGTCCTACAAAAACTAGCCCACCATTTAGAGAGGGTTCATGCAAACAAAAGCGAAACCAAAGCATTGCGAAACGAGGGTTTGATGTTCGTAAAAGCTTGACAAAAAGTCAGCAAAACAAATGAAACAAAACATAGAGAACACAGCGTTATTTTATTGAACAGAGCGCAAGATTGGGAATTACGTGTAGACCTCGATAAGCGACTCGTCTTCCCTTGTGAGATTGAAACCCGATTAAGACCAGATATGGTAATGTTCTCTACCACAAAGAAGCTGCTGATCATGGTGGAATTAACAGTTCCATGGGAATCAAGGATCGATGAGGCGTATGAAAGAAAGAAACTGAAATACAGTGACCTATGAGATAGCTGCAGGGAGAAAGGATGGTCTGTGTGGTGCTACCCTGTCGAAGTAGGGTGTCGTAAGTGTAGATATGAATGAGAGTCGTTGAGCTTACTTATATGCTTTTATTAAAGTTCAGGCTTCAGACAACAACTCGGCAAGCGACGCACCGGAAGTACACTGT
>LQRL01086815.1:0-12301 GCA_001703475.1 Hydroides elegans
GGACGGGGTGTGTGCACATACCTGTCTGGTTTATACTCATCTTGGGAAAATTCCAAATAATAAACATGCTTAAACTTTAAATCAAAAGGCATGTTTTGTATTTTGCAATTTCTAAATGGCTTTCGTACTAATTAGATTTATGTGTTTTATCCGATAAACTTCTGTACAATACGAAATTAGCATGCTTGATCATATATCAAACAATATAACTGGTTTATAAACTTAAAATCCAGATTTTTAAGCAAACATGGGTTTGCACTAAACTCATCACTGATGATTCATCTATGGGTCAATCTATGGGTCAAGGTTGAATATTTAATTAAGAAAAAATAATATTCTGTTGCATTGTTTTAAACACCCGTCGTCGCTGTCTTCAATTCAATTAATAGTTTTATTTTCATAAATTCTTTCAAAGTATATGCAATATATATGTTAATTCAAATACATATTCTCTTAACTTTGGCTTTTGAAATTAAAAGATAGTGTTAGATTGAAATGTGGTAGTTTGATGTATAAAGTTAAACTTTACCAACTGCCTAATATTCAAATTTCATAGTCGCAACCTATTTAAATGCATTTTTATCCATGGTCTAATTTGAATATCAAAATAAAAACTACACCACTAGATTCGAAATTTCCATAGTGTTACTTTGAAATATTTTTCATGCTTTTTATATTTAACATGGACAACTAATTCAACAATTACACGTTATGTTGGCAACGTTTTTACGATGAGGTCTTAAGCATTGTACATGTAAATCGAGGTTTGAAAGAATACCATACAGAACAAACAATGCCGCCCATGTTTGATCCTACTTTCGGGTCATATAACAATTCAAGTCCAGGACTAGATAATGTTCACTGGCGTTAACTAGGTTCGCTAGGTTCACAAGTGAACCAGGTCAAATCTGTGGTTCGCTACGTTCGCTACGTTCACCGATGAACCGAGTCATGGCCCCGTTCGCTACGTTTGCTAGGTTCACCAAAGTATGAAGCAAAAGAATATCATACATAATTATTGCGTCACAATACGTTTCGTAGCTAAATGTAATGTTTTGTTTACGTCACAGCGTATAGCATTCGTGGCGCAAAAAATAATTTGAATATTTACAGCGATTTTCGGGTGATTTCCATAATAAAAATGTTATTACCTATCAATATTAAACAAGCTAAGATTTATTTTGAAAATAAAACAATTATAAATGACGCGAAGAATAAGATGAAGAAGAAGAAAAGAACTTATAAGAAGATGATGATAAAAAATGAATGAAGAGAAGAAGCAAGAGAATTAATATATCAGGCAATAGTAATAAAAGGATATAAATTAAAGCACATATCAACAAAGTGTACAGATGGTGTATTGCAATCAATTTTTCATACACATTCAAATTGAATGTTTTAATTTATTTTATTTATTTATTTTATTTGTAACTTTGGATCGGACTCTGGGTCCATATATTTATACCATATCATGACAATTCAAATGCTACAACTATAATATACATTATACCAATGTCTCATCAACTTAGAATTTAACATGATATCACATTTGCACATCGAACTCAATAATACATTCTTTGATTGATACAACCTTACGTAAGTACTTCTTATATAATTTTGTATAACATTTTGAAACATTTTGATCGATCTCTGCATCAATTCAGTTGACACACTACATCTTCTACTCAGACCAAAGAATTTTCTAAATACATTGTTATAGGACATCTTTAATAAATGCATTGTTGAAGCTTTATATTTACACCATAGTTGACTAATGTACAAATTGCAAATATACGCCTTGAATAATTGAACTTTCACCTCATTTAAACAATGTTGAAATTTATTTACAATAGCGTTTCCTCTAGCATATATAGACCTTGTTCGTCGCCAGATGGCTGACAAGTTTTTTTTTATGAATATTAAGTTACGCAGACGAACATATAAAAAAATTGTACAATTAATTTATAAAATATATGATATTTGCAATAACTTGATACCTTGTCATATACCCATTATTAAATGCACATTCAAGAAAGGGTTGGATCTGTTAAGTGCATTGCATCAAACCCGTAATCAAATGCTAATGTTATCATGATAAAAAAACAAAGAAAACGCTTTGGCAATTGCATGTTGGTGTTCATTTGAATGACGTTTTATTAATAAATACATTGTTAACAACGATAAGAAGTAAAGCAAAGGGAACACGAAGGAAAATAAGAAGGAAGACAAGAAAAAAAAAGGATTTTAAAATGATAATAGAAAATGCTCTATTCATTTTATCTAACCAATATCCACCCCATATGTAAACAGATGGAATTGAACAAAATTGACCGAACAGAGCTTCTTTCCGACCCTGACGTACGAATTCAATCAGGAAGTTATTTTAAGGCCCCAACCCAAAAGGTTGGGGGCCTATAGGTTTGGGGTGTCCGTCCGTCCGTCTGTCTGTCTGCCTGTCTGTCCGTCATACTTTTTTGTACGGGCTAGAACTTTTGAACGGAAGGTCATAGAGACTTCGTTATAGGCTCAAATGAAAGGTCTTAGTCCGTAGATGTGCCTTTTGACCGTTTTGGTCAAAACACCCGACCGGAAGTTGTCAAATTGGCCAAAATATCCAAAAATAGCGGTTTTTCAAGACTTGAGCTTGTACGGGCTAGAACTTTTGAACGGAAGGTCATAGAGACTTGGTTTTTCGAAATATGAGCTTGTAATGGCTAGTTGTTAGGCCCCAACCCAAAAGGGCCTATAGGTTTGGGGTGTCCGTCTGTCTGTCCGTCATACTTTTTTTCGTACAGGCCAGAACTTCTGAACGGAAGGTCATAGAGACTTTGCAATAGGCTAAAATGAAAGGTCTTGGTCCGTAAATGTATCTTTTGACAATTTCGGTCAAAAGCAACATATTCTAATGTGCTGAGCGCGATCAGTCGGTGTTATATTGTCTAGGTTTTGAGATTATAGGCGCGCACCCACTGACACGAGTGCGAGAACAAGAACGAATGCGAGAACGAGTGCGAGAACGAGAGATTATTCGGACAAACCGAGAGCCCAGGCGAGGGCCCAAAGGGAGACATTTTGCGAGAGGAAATTTGGTCGTTGTTTGCAATGTTTTACATGTGTAGATCTGTATGTTGTAAATAAAAGAAACATAAACATATATATATATAACATAATCTATTTGGTGACGCTTTAAACCAGTGTCTTATTATGTAGACTATTGGAAGTCTATAAAATGATTGCCATTTGCAAAGGCAAATAAAGTTTGATTAATAAATAAGTGAGAAGTCAATTTAACAACTACATATCTAAGCAGTTGACTACCAGTTTGCTGAATGCATGTAAATATATCAAATTTGTATATGTCAAATCTATGATTATGTTTTGCTTATAGGACAGAGCAATGAATTTCAAGCAAGAATGAGTGCGAGTACAGTGCTTTCTGTACGTGTATTTGCACTCAGTCTCGCACTCGTTCTCGTATTCGTTCTCGCTTCAGTGGGCGTTACAAACAAAACTATAATGTCGGAAAATATCTCCCGTATATCTGCCCACCTCGTACTCATTCCCGTATTCGCACTCGTGTCAGTGGGGGGGGCGCCTATAGTCTATGAGAACGAACGAGTGTATCTTGTGACGGTCAAACGTTGCGCTTGAGTTAGACACATTTCTAGTTGTTGTATGTTTTGATTTCAGTTATGAGAACGGGCATGGTGTATCTCAGAAAGTGACCGATCTCAAGAACAAATTTATTAGAGCCAAAGAACAGGTAAAACATATATACCGGTAAATCAGTAATCAATCAATATGATACAATACTGAATCCAATGAAGTTTATTGAAATACTGGTATCCCAAGTAATGTCAATATATGCCAAATTTATCCAATTTCGAAATGGTCAGTATATACAGGGCACTGCCTAAACGGTGTTTTTTTTTGCGGGATCCCCGCCTGATAAAAAATGAATCCCACCTAATGGTTGGCACTGCCCGGCAGGCTGTAGCATAAGGGTTATTACGCTCCCCGACTTTTGCCCTCAAAATGCAAAAATATTTATATTTCCGAATATTAAACGCACACCGAGTTTGGAAAAAAAACGTTATTTTTGCCTATTTCCAGTTTTGAACATATGAAATATAACTCTCCAATATATTAAAATTCTCGTAGATTCGATTTAAAAAGTGCATGTATAGTAGAGACATTTTATTAGTCCCCCGCCCGCCGCGTAGCGCGGTAGTGGGGGACTATTAGATCCGTCCATCTGTCTGTCTGTATGTCCGTCAACTTTTCAGGTGGGTTTCTATTCCGCGACCGAACTTCACAACTACGAAGCAGAATTGAAAGAAACTTTCGACACTGAAAGAATATATATTTAAGTTGTGCATCTGGGTATTGGTTTTGTCGTGCGACCAAAATTGGGGTCGTACGAGTTGGTCAAAAACGAGGAATTTCAACACAATTCGGAGTTTTCCACAACTTCGGGGCGGAATCGAATGAAACTTTCTACAATGAAAGAATATATATTGAAGTTGTGCACCTGGGTATTGGTGTCGTCGTGCGACCGAAATTGGGGTCGTACGACTTTGTGAAAAAGGAGGAATTTCAACTCATTTTGGAGTTTGCTATTCCGCGACCGATTTCCACTTCTACTGGGCAGAATCGAATGAAATTTTTACAATGAAAGAATATATATTGAAATTGTGCAACTGGGGATTTATTTTGTCGTGCGACCAAAATTGGGGTCGTACGAATAAGTTAAAGATTAGAAATTTCAACACAATGAAACTTACAATGAAGGAAATTATATTGAAGTTGTGCACCTGGGATTTGTTTTGTCGTCACACCACAATTTATGAATTATATACTTGAATTTCTCTACAAACGTTAAAAAAAATATTGTTAAGCGAAAATAGCAGATTATTTCTCTCCTAGAGAAACCAATACCCAGGTCCTTTAACTAAGATCATTTACCCTCTACAAGTTATGAGAAGGCCTTCGAATGAAATAATCGGGTATGTTTCGTTATAAGCCAGGGAACTCGGTCGTGCGACTTAAAATGCCGTTGAACTGATTGGGACGGCGGGGGTGCTTAGTCAGTTTCACTGACCCTACTTGTTTATGTTTATTATGCCGTGTTAATTGCCGAAAAATCTCATAGGAAAATTATTATTTAGATGATCATTTGCGATGTTTCCGTTTATAATACACATCGTAGGCCTGATTTTCGAAAAAAAAAAACATGCGTATTATATGCGGAAATTTACGGTACATTAAGATTACCAAAGCATTAAGATTTCCTCGAAAAAAATACCGAAGTATGAATCGACTCTGCAAAGGCAGACTAGGCCCGCGCTAGGCCTAAAACTCCTTTCGCAAAAGTTGCGAAAGCATGCACATTTTCTTCGCATTTTCTTTCGCAAATCTGCAAATTGCGAAAACTTTCTACCGGAAATTGCTTTGCGAATGTTGCGGAGTTGTTTTTGCATTTTCAGAAATGAATTCGCATTTTGTGAAGGCAGAATTTAGGTACCATCGAAACGAACATTGGGAAAACCGTATTCTATCGAGGCATAATTCAGGTACACTCGAGAAATTACTTATGACAAATTTGGCGAAGCCTTATGCTACACCCTGCTGCCCGCCACAATCTTTTATATCCCGCTTGAATTGTAGTTCTGATGGGATTTTAACACTTACATTTTTAACCGAATTCAAACAAATAAATGAATGATTTTGATTTGTTTTGAAGCCAATTTTGAAATTTAGTTAAAACAAGTCATCGTTGAGTGTGCAGACTCCAACTGAACGCTCATAGTCAAGTGTATTTTACGGCTCCCTTGAGTCGAATCGGAATCCATAATGTCAATTTCATATAATATTGGCCTTTAGAAATCCAGTGAGATTGATCTAGCACGTTCAAAGTTTATTGCGTGGTCTCATATGCAAAAAAATCCATCTAGAAAGTTCCACCTATCGTGATTTTTTTCCATTTATGGCCAATATAAAAATGAATCCTTCATTGCACATCTTAACTACCTATGTTTATTTTTCCTACCTGCGTTGGATTCGGTGATTTAGCGCGACAAAGTCCATTCCGTGGCCTTAACCGTAAAAAATCATCTAAGATCCACGTGACCTTATTTTTATGTTTTTGGTTAAAACAATCATTCCTTCAGATTCGTTGCGCAGCCCCACTTCATGTACAAATGAGTTCTGGCATATAAACTTAATCACTCCATTTCATTAGAAGAACAAGCGCGTACAAACCTAACCATGAACATTAAAAAACAAAACAAATTTTGGTCAAAATCAAAATTAGCCCCCGTTGCACACCCCCTATATTCGTTTTTTTTAATGCAAAGTTCGAATTTGGATCAGCCTTGTTGTTTCGGAGATGTGGTGCGTGCGAACAAGCATAACGTGACGGACGGAAGGACTGCCCGACAGAGACGGACAATGGTAAATCATATAGACCACGCCTCCGGGTTCTCCCGGTTTGGTTAAAAAAAACAACATTGCCTTAGGCCTATTTATTGTGTGCATTCAAGAATAACTATGTAATATTTTATAGGTAATAAGAGTCAACAAAAAATATCAACTTAAATTTATTTTTGTGCTGAACGAGGCTAAGCTGGAGATATTCATTGCCTATTTCCTGATATCCAGCGACCGCTAACCGAACATTTCGTCCAGTTTTGTATTTCAAAACTGGACGAAATGTTCGGTTAGCGGTCGCTGGATATCAGGAAATAGGCAATGAATATCTCCAGCTTAGCCTCGTTCAGCATATTAATAAACTCGTTGGGATATTCAAGAGAACATGTTATTGTACTAATGCTACAATACAGGTATGCGTCATTTTAGCTTATAAATAATGCTAATTGAAAGTTGAATAATAACATAAATATTATTTAAACGTTATCTAAAATGCCTTTAGAATTGTTGCATTTTTAAATTTAAGACGCATATATAAAGGCTGTTAACAAGAAGTCGACGCTTATTCGGTGCACCCTTGCTTAGCCTAGTTAAACTTTAAATTTATTTTTGTGGAATCCTATCTGTTCATTTATGAAATGGGTAGACAAAGCCCTGTATGTGTATATGTCACAGGGTATCTATTCGTTTTAGGGTAAGTATACTTGCCCTGACTGTGTTAGGGTGAGTATACTTGCCCTAATATTTTTCAGGGCAAGCATACTTACCCTGGTATTTGGCCTTCAAAAAATGAAAGATATCCTAAATTGATATAACCATACGAGTTATCTATTTGAGTGAGTGAGTTAAAGGTTTCGCTTGGATTAGTGTGAGTTGAACGTTTTGCTCCTCATAGCAACTGGGATGATGATTATTGATTGCAATTGAAATTGATGGTTTAGTCATTCCATTACTATAACAGCTTAGAGTGATTACTATTGGGGGCTTAGTGAGTCGAACATTTCGCCTCGATGAGTCGAGCGTCGCGCTCTGGATCAATGAGTAGAACATTTCGACATTGCTACCGGCATTAAACATTTCACTAGTGCCTTTCATACAGGAATAAAAGATGAGTAGAATTTGATGGTAAGGATTCATTTAGGGGTATATGTTTCTTTTGAAAATAAATGTATCATTTTAATGTTCTTGAACGCAGTGGTTCGTAAGTAGAAATATAACTATTATGCAAATAGGTATTATCCTTTTCTGCAAATGTTCTCGAGCACACGTTGTCACTCTAGCCATACATGTTATCATGAATATGATAATAGGTTAAGAAAAATGAATTATCTAACGTGAAGATGTGACTTTCGTTTACAAATGTACTGATTTTTTTTAGAAGTGATGAATTAAATTGATTATTCAAATGTAAACGAATATGGAACAAAAATGCATTGGAGATATTGACAATTTGTGAAACTATAAATATATAAAGTTTTTTTGTGAGAGTTTTTATGCAATGAAATAAAGTAGGTTTTACTTGAGTTTCTTAATGACTTATCAAACAACTTAATAAATAATTTATTAAAACTTATATAACACTTATTGTAATGACATTTTTTTGTACGACAATTCACTATTATGCCCTTTAGATCAAACCCCAATCGTGTTAAATGTCTAAACACTAATTTTAAATTGCAATTATGCTGCCTTCAACAACGCTAAAGCTATTTAAGCCAAACACCTTTGATGAAAAGAAACGCAATTTAAAGTCGCATATGGAGTTTAGCTAATAATCAGATCAATGGGTTTCACTCACAAACCCAAGCGAAACCCTAAACTCACTCACCCCCATGAATAACTTGTACATATGATGGACATACCAAGTTAGGGTATCTTTAATTTTTAGAAGGCCAAAAACAAGGGTAAGTATACTTACCCTGAAAAATATCAGGGCAAGTATACTACCCTAAAAAATCAGGGCAAGTATACTTACCCTAGGGTAAGTATACTTGCCCTAACCGAATAGATACCCTATAACATATATAGTCTTACCCGCTTTTCTCGTCCCCGCTTATCTCGTCAACCGCCTATCTCGTCACTTTTTCGAATCCCCACCCCATTTACATTTGCCATTTTGAACCCGGTGTTACGTGGGAATTTACCTCAGTGGGAAATTACCTCAGTTCGCTATATTTTCTTTTTAAGGGGTAGCTGCTCATTTCATTGAGTTTGAGGCAAATTCCCATGGTCTGATATCGAAAAATTTTACGAGAATTTATTTGCACAGTGGATTAGGGGCGAGGATATATATTTACATTTCGGATCAATTTGTTGTAAGAAAAGGCCTTATGAGTTTACAACAGTTAATTTTGTCAGCTCATATTCAGATGAATTATTTCCCATAAATTACATATTTCAATGCTTATTTCAGAAATGTATACACTTTTCATTCCCTTTAAATTCATCATGTATTCGATATTGGTAATTTAGTCTTTAATAATTATCTAAAGAACGTCGTTTGTCTTTGATGACTTTTCATGATAATATTTATCTAAAGAACGTCGTTTGTCTTTGATGACTTTTCATGAAATCTAACCATCACTGAATTACCAGTTAAAAGTGAAATATTGGTATTTGGTTACTAATTTTAAAGCATGGAGGTTCACTTTGATTAGCATTCATCGAATATCAGACATAATACATTAGTGATAAAAGGCAAATATTTCCTTTCAGCTATATTTTTCAAAGGTCCCCATGTTCCAACAGTAATTGCAATTGCTGTTCACGAGTGCATATTTTTTTAAATTGTAATCAAGTAAACACTATACATGTATATTGATCTTTATAGGCATACAAGAAGATGAGGTGTATATTTGTTATTTGTTATATCTGAGAAATTAATAAATGAAATCATCAACATGAAATATTTATATTAGTTCATAGTAAATCTTCCACAAAATCATTAAGAACCGCTTGTTTTTTTTACTTACATTCATATGACATTGACAAATTCATAAGACAAATAAATAAAACAAATACAGCACCCAATCTCTAATCCCTTTGTAATACAGACATCGACTGATACTGAGGTATTTTACCATGCGAGTCATTTCTCAATTTCTCAGTGCATGGGAAAATTCCTCGAGGTAAATTCCCACGCTGAGGTTTGTTCCCACCCAACACCGGAATTCTCGTCAACCGCCTATCTCGTCATTTTTAACTCGGTCCAAGCACTGACGAGATAAGCGGGTAAGACTGTAATCATTAATAAGGGTCGAGATATACTTTCATTCCTTTGATTCTTTTTCCCTCATTATGATTGTTTGTGTTTATGTAATCTACATATTAAAGGCATGTAGGTCCAATTCGGATTATACTTCACCATTGGAATGAGCATACCATTGAAGTATAAAATGGAATAAATTTACAATGAAATTGACCATTGCTAGATATGCTTGCTGGCACCGACCACAGCAAAGAAGAACAAGAGCGACAAGTAGAAGTGTTGCGGCAACAGCTGATGAAGAAGACCGAACTACTCAAAAAGTACAAGAAATGGCATTCATATGAAAACAGTTAGAAGCAGCGAAATGGAAAAGGTGAACACATTACATTGATTACATTAATTACATGAATACGATCAATGGCTGTTTGCCTTGATGTAGCTTTTGCAAGTTTAGATACCGTGTAAGCGGCTGAGTTGACTTAATAGAATAATATGAAGGTTTATGAATTGAGTTAGAAAGAGTTAACAAGAATTCGTCTCAGTCTCATTAACATTATTTTATTTTATTATATCTAGACTCTATATTTTTGAGTTAAAAAAACCTTCAGCAATAGTTGATGAAAACTATTCAAAAACGTCTGCAATATTCATCCGATTTTAATACAAGATTTAGACTGAATAACACAGTTTTTGTCTCTCTTGATCCTTGCTTTAGATATACATGCTGTTTTCTTCGCACAAATTAGTAGCCGATAGAAGTTGAGACAGCCAGCGCGATATACGCAAGGGCATTCCATGCCGTACCTTGATCAAGAAAATCAGTGCGGCAGCAGCTGCCAAAGACAGATCTTTTGGCACTGAAATGCGATAATCAAAACAATGTCAAGAACTAATGCCGACATGAACACTTCTGACCATCTAGTATGGTGAACCAATTGAGATTCTTGCATAAAATGAAGGAGCTGAAAAATTCATAATATGAATCGGGAATTCTGTTGTTGAATAAAAAATACCAAAATACTGAGATATTTTGTTGAATTGATGTTAATGTGAATTTAAATTTAATTAGATTTGAAGTATCGCATCTTCAGGGCCGGCAAAAAGTCCCGTTATATATATTTTTTTCAATGAGTTGTATTCATATAAAAACTCATATAAATTCATCAACTTTTTATAAGTTGTATGTTCATTCATTTGTATAAAATATTGTTACCATTCAGTTGACTAGGGCGTATTGCAGGACCCGTATTCTCCGCTCCACTTAAGCTTAACCTTACCCTTAAAACCAATGTAAAAGGGTGGGTAAAAGAGTAAGTTTAAGGTTAAGGTTAAAGCGGGGAATATGAGTCCAGATGTATAATAAAGGAGATTTTAAAAGGTGGTGTTGGTTGGTTTCTGCATAAATCTCATAGGACCTCAATTAAAAACCTGGTCTGAACGCGTGCCTTTGGATTCATATGCTTTATATTTTATTGGAGTCCACGTTAAAAAATGGGACAAACCTTTTTAAAATGTCATTTTAATTGAACATCAATCTTTCGATCCCTAATTTAACAGCTCTATCCTTTCGATAGACATTAACTTTTTCATGTAATATCATTATTTCGTAAATGTTCGTTAATGTTAACCATTTAAAATGGCTCGGGATATCCATACATATTTCTTATGGGATTTTAACACGTTGCCTTGCACACCACCTTACTTTTCTTGAGAGATTATTGAAAACAAATATGGATACTTCACTTACTTTTTATGGAGCACAAATCACAAAAGGCATACCAAGACATACTCAAAACAGTAATTCAGTTAAGTTTTAGGACAATGAAAATTTTGAACTTTAAAAATAGATAACAGATTCTTTGCCGGGCCTGTATTTCAAAATATCCTGAGACACTGTGCAGTATTTAAATAGCAGTTTTGAGTTCACTAAAACGTACACTTAATAGAATTGACTAATTATCGTTCGAAGAATGCTGAATTAAGTATGTTTTCAAATGAACTTTGGAATATCCGTAGCTTGTAGCTGTTCTCAATTCTAATGGCAGTGCGTTCCATAGAGTGGGACCAGTGTATGCGAAACTTTAAAGAGATTTAATTGATTGTTTAATCAATGAGATATTAAAAATGATGCAAACAAAAATATGTAAGATAAATCTTGATATTTAATGAAATGATTTTATAGAATGTCTGCAAAATTGAATTAACTTACTTGAATAAAGGTGTAGTTCATTTTCATTTAGTTCATTTAATACGTTGTTGTTTTCTTGGTATATTGGGTAAATATAATTTTCGTTGGATGTCGACAAGCGAGTTCGTCTTAGAATTTAATGTATTGTATTGAGAAATGACCTATAGATTGAATAAATGTAATTATATTCTGATAAGCAAACATGCTCCAACTTTTACTATTTTCTGTCTCTCCATGCAGCTGTTCGCATTGATAGGTGTTCATAATACAAAATGTACTCTCAAGATTGGATGACCTTGTCTAGGCTCGCGATTAGCCAAAATGCGCGAAAGTTAGGCCACTCCCACAGTGATGCATTTACATGTAATACCCGACCACAGTATGTGATTTGCCCGCTACTCTGGGTCAGTATGCCCGCTACTTTTGTTTCTGAAATATATATTTATATATATATATATATATATAGGGCTCGAAAT
>LQRL01086835.1:1199-17978 GCA_001703475.1 Hydroides elegans
GTTATTCGTTGAAAATCATATCAGTCAATCTGTGTAATTTTTCGGGGTAAATTTCAGCGTATGTTGACAATGCCTGGAAATTTTAGGCATTGTTGACATTCGCTGAGTGAACCAGCGTATGTTGACATTGACTGAAAAAATCAGTGAATGTCAACATACGCGGTTTTCACAGATTGACTACCACATATACATATTTAGATATTCGACATCGATATATGTCGGGTATATATTTGCACATGCTAAATGGGTTACATATTGTTAAATGCATTCATATACATTCATAAATGGCAAAGTTTTGAAATATTTAAGTTCCGCGTTACCCACGGATTGACAACTGTTAAAGTTTGGTCACAACAAACAATTCTAGGCGGTTTTTAAAATTTGCATATCCTTTTGAAATTTTGAGTTCCAACAATAATTAGAATAGAGTCAAAGTGCATTTTTGGACTCTACAAAACCTCGTCTATCTACTTTATTTACAAGATTATATTATTAATAGTTTGAATATAGATAATAGAAATGCAACAAAAGCATAATTTCTAGGCTCGAATCAAGAAGATATTGAATCAGAGGGGCTGGCGCATATCATATAATGTTAAAGGGGCGAACGAGAGAGGGAGCGTAAAGATAGTTTATTGTATTACTTATTAGAGCAAGTAGGGGCGCCGCGCGCACCCATTCTAAATTTGAAGGCGCTGATTTACCATATAAATCACCCGGCGCACGCCCCCCTGTTCGCCCTTATATGTAAGACAAAAACTGAACTTGCGCCCCCCTGTTCAGCCTGATAATTTATACAGTTGCGCCCCAAGGTTCAATATCTTATAGATCCGCGCCTGATTTATGCAAATTCTGAATGACCATAAGAAGCAGGACATATTCGAATGACACCCGCAAAAAATAATCACAGATTTCGTGATGTTTGTGACGACGTTCTTTTTCAAGAGAGTACACAACACGGGGTCGATATTTCGATTTCCTGTTTCAATTTGCTACACGATTATTTATTTAAAAAATATGTATCATGGACAATAACGTTTTTTAATTTAATCAAACTTTATAAACAAAATTTAAATATGTAGCAAATCAGTTATGCAACAAAATGAATTTTCAAAAGTTAGTAGCTTGAAAAAGAAATTGAAACGAAACACATTTTAAATAAACAAATCTCGGAGTGCTCTTCCTGAAAATGATACGAAGCAATGTGATCATAATCATTTAATCGCTTGGTAACATGATAATTCTTATTCAAGTGAATAATTGCAAGACAGTCAAAGTATTTTGTCTAACGAAATGTCAATATTGCATTTAACACCATATTGCACGGGACCCTTCATTTGAAGAACATCTTTGAAAACCAATATAATTCGACGTTTTAATTTGATATTTCGATGGTTAAGGCGATGGCAAGCATGAACAACTGTCATTAAAAGGGTTGGATGGTGTTCCTCAAAGATATATCAACGTTTACGATGACAAAGAAGTGTTTTTAAAATCACATGTAACTGTCTAAATCCGCTCGGCAAACAATAATCGTTTTAGTTGGATGTACGTATCATGTAGTTTTGGGTACCGACACCTACGACTTAAAAAATAGGACGTCGCTACAATATCGAAAAGTGGGATATTTTATCAGTGTCTTAAATGAGGTGTCCTTCACTTATGCTATGAATCTTTTTCAACTGATGTTGTAAATTAAATGGTACACTAACGTTACTTCATATCGTTATAATCACTTTTAATTCTGGTGGGAATTTGTCGCTAGAGCCTTATTGAAACAGCTCTACAAATTACTGATTAATCATAGGAGCTAATCAGACTCTAGGAAGTGACTTTGAGTAGATACCAAAATAAATTGGTGATGCCGAGTAGTTTAGCCTAGACACATCATGAGAAGTGTTAACCGTCGCAGGATCAAAGTCTTTC
Organism: Hydroides elegans; assembly: GCA_001703475.1. Lineage (NCBI taxonomy): Eukaryota > Metazoa > Annelida > Polychaeta > Sabellida > Serpulidae > Hydroides > Hydroides elegans. The sequence continues at coordinate 3,126 of LQRL01086835.1, forward strand.
GCGCAGGCGGGTTTTATCGCGTTTACTGGGGCACTGGCGAACGATCTTCGCGATCACGTTTTAGGCAAGTGGGTCGAAAAAGCGGCAGTTTGGTTATGATCTAGGATGCAATATTGTATGGCTGGCTATCAAAACTCATGGTTATTGCAGGGAGAGTTGCTGTCAATACTTTCAACGATCCCAAATTCAACAACCAAGTTGCCGCGTATATGTTGCGATACCCTAATACGTGAAAAAAGTACACCCTCGTGTTGCTGATGCTGAGTGGCATCCTGACCATAGGCAATCATCAACCGATCGGTTATGTTGGTGCCACGACGTAACACGAAATATTGGCTGTAGGAGGTCGACACACTCGATATTTGACATGTGAAATGTTTCTGTCTGGTTTTAGCATGGGATTTTCGATACCAATCAAAGTTAAAGTACTGCTACGTTATTGTTTTATTTTTAATTGGCTTGTTAAATAACAAAGCTATTAATAATACGTTGAATTATATATTTCTGTATTTTCATGAGGATCCATTCAGTAGAACTAGAGATATGACCCTCTAAAGTCATAATACACTTTCTTGTTTGGGTGAGTATACAAATTATGAATTATAGAATCGATAAAAGAAAGAGGATTTATGTTTTAGACAAAACCAACAAAGATAAAAAATGGCAAACGCTTTCAAAGATTCAAGATAGCTACAATGTTTATCCTGCTTATAATTTTATATAAAATATTACTCATTTCCTTCACAATTGCTATATGACATTGATTCCTAATTGTTTCCATATACTATCTACATTTAAAATTATAATAATGATGTAATGATTATGCATTTAACATATTACCTTCATGCATATATGGGTTAAAACTATTAGTACAATGAACAATTGATTTCACGATACGTCATTCACTTTTATGAAAAATACTATAAAATGAGGGTATATTTTATATTGGTACTCATGCGATAAATAATGTTTTATGCATCAAACTTTAAAAGTATAAATTCTTATACAAATCATACGCTGTTAAATAATTTATGTTACATTTGGAGTCAATTTCCCGAAACACCATCAGCCTAAAACCATATCTGCAAAAACAGTCATTATTATTCAAATGTATCTTGAGAGCTATTCTTTTAGACATTCGTTGCGGACCTAGCATCAACTTTGTTCATAGTTGTTGTTCAAAGTAAAATTTATAAATTGGAACTTATCAAATAACTTATATAAATATTATCTTTGCCATGCGTCTCAATAAATCTGTCATTACTATATGATCTCAAAACTTTTATAAGTGAAAGAAGATTATGTTTAGAAATTGAATCACTAGTTTTCTCATTTTTAACAGTTAGACTTAATACTGAAAAACATACCTATTTGATTTTTAAAGCATATTAAAACCATGCGATGTGCGTGTTACATTTCAAGAATACTCTACCCATTCTTCAGATCTCTTTATTTCCTTATATTTTTTTTAATAAATGGAACATTACGCTAAAAATCAACAGCTAAATGTTACATTATCACTTTACTGCGATTTGGTTTCTTTTACATAAACATAACAAATATAGAAGTCAATAGTGTTGAAAATTTATAGTACACCGTTTATGGAACAATGGCTTAGCTAATTAAAGCATTACAAAAGTAATATCGGGCAGGCTCAACATTGTGCGCTCATATTTGAATATTTTTTAAAACCCTAATGTAAAGAAGAGTGTCAAAATTATGCAATTATGCATTTGATAATAAGGCAATAAAAATCAATCAAATTTAGTTAAACGGGACGTATTTTCATTTGCACTGCTTTTAGTGAATAGTACCAGCCGTGCCAATCACGCCAAACAATACCTCGGAGGAAATCACAATAGGATGTGTAGGTGTAGGGATTATTCAGAGTGGCCATTCCACACGCTCCGTACCAAAACCCTCCCCAATACTTCTTTGCGCAATTGCCATTTGAAGACTGGTCATTGTCCATATCGGGTGTACTAAAACCACTATTTCTTGCATCACGCATTGAGTCACCACCGGCTCCTCCCCTATACTCACCAAGTTGCAGTTTAAAAAATTGTGACTCGTCGAGAACACGGAAGGTCGAATAACTTACATATCGTTGCTCGTTGCTCCAATCTTCCAGATCGATCCTCAGTTCGTAAGTAGTGTCACCACCGGTTATCATGGCTAGATTTTGGTTACCTAGCCAGAGATTTCCGCTGAGGCTGCCAAATCCCTCGCGATACTCGTTCCACGTGCGGTTGAAACTGACAGAGTCATCTTGACGACGTTGGATAACTAGCCAACCCGGACCACCGTTTGTATCTTGATCGCAATAAACACTAATTGTTTTGCGGATTGACAAAGGTTTTGTCGACGCCGCAGAAATGGACAGTGGCTCATATATTGTGTATACTCCACTGGTGATTTTCCCAAGGGAGTAGATATCGATGCAGTTCTCTGGGAAAAAATGCCTGACCAGGAGCTCATTTTGAAAAGCAATTAGTTCCATTGTTGTATCTAGCCCTTCTATTTTTCTGGCAAGGGCTTGGTTTTGTCCGGTAAGATCTTGCGTTTGGTTGAGGATGTGTTCACTCTGGCTGATCATTTTTAGGGCAATCTCTTGGATGTGAGTTTCGAGTCTTTCTGTTTTGCTTGCGAGCCCGGACAGTTCTTGCTTTTGGTTAGAGAGTAGCTCACTCTGGCTGGTCACTTTGCGTAAAATCTCTCCCATGTGAGTTTCGAGGCTTTCTGTTTTGCTTGCGAGTCCGGACAGTTCTTGCGTTTGGTTGGCGAGGAGCTCACTCTGGCTGGTCACTTTGCGTAAAATCTCTCCCATATTAGTTTTGAGTCCTTCTGTTTTGCTTGCGAGTGCTTGATTTTGCTCGGTTAGTTCTTGCGTTTGGTTAAAGAGGAGTTCATTCTGCCTTGTCACTTTTCGGGAAATCTCTTCCATTTGAGTTTCGAGTCCTTCTGTGTGGGTTGCGAGAGCTTGATTTTGCTCGAGTAGTACTTGCGTTTGATTAGAGAGTATTTCACATTGAATCGTAACATTGCGGGAAATTTCTTCCAATTTGTCATAGATTCTTTTGAGCTCAGTTTTATTCGCAAGGTGGCCCGTAGTATTGGCAAGGAGGTGCTTTTGGGTGACTAGTTTTCTCGATAGTCTTTCATTTTCCGATGAAATCTGCTTCGTCTGCAGTTCGTTTTGCGTTGCCAACTGTCCGGTGAGCTCACGAACAAAAGATAGAAGGCACTCGGTATCAAGACTTGACGTGCGACTGCAACTTTGCAAGTGCGTGAGCTGGGAGGACACAAAACATACGCTATATCCACAAAGAATGAGGAATGATAAATTCATATCCATTTTGAAAGCTTTTGTTAAAGTTAGAGTATAAATAATAAAACTTGATTTTATTCGAGTAAAATTACAAGTTGTTCTTGTGAATCAAAGCGTAAATTAAATTGAATAAATAATTATTTGTATCGAATTGATATTGAATTCAGCTTGTATTAAAAAGTCTATTAGATTTCGGGAGAATAAGATTGCAATTCGCATAAGTTATGCGTCATCTAACGTTTTTATCTTATGTGTTTTCGCTTCCTTTTCGGAATCTTAACAAAACAGGTCTCATTAAAATGTAATGAAATCTAATCATCATTCAATCGCATATTAGTGAAACCAGCACGGTTTACAGTTGCATGATCTCAAAGCATCACACTTCCGTTTTAATTGATTTTAAACATAGCTCAGCATAATTGAGATGTATATAGTAACATGACAATGTTCTTAAATATACTTTTAATGACTGACATACTTGAACCTGATAATGAGATATGTAAATATTGAATAAATAACTAAATGAATAAATAATAATCATGAAGGGCACTCCACGACATATTTCTCAAAAAGTGGTAGAATCACTTTAACTAATATTACCGTTATGAAGGACATTAAAGTAATGGTGTTTGAAGATCAAATTTTGCTAAAGGGTGTTCACTGTTTCAAAGCCAGCTGGATTATTTCTCCTCTCCTCCTTTCTCCTTGTTATTGAAAAAAAAAACTTTTGCGAAAATTGAAATGCTTAATTAAACCAAACTACCAATCATACCTTGCAAATAACCGTTTATTAGACAATTGCAAGCATGTTTAATCGATTTCAAAATAATTATTCGCACTACTTATTGCTAAAATTAAGAAATTATTAAAAGGCGTGCCTCAAATGGCACATATCTCCAAGCCATCCTGAATTTGATGGGAAACACATTTATTTGAGGACAGCTCGTGAGGTGCTCTTCAATAATAACAGTTAAATATATATATTTTTCACTAAAACTGCGTTTGAATGTGTATTTCTAGTTGAAGACAATTGAGTAATGTTTTATGCACTTTTTAAACCTTGAACTTATCCTTGAAATAAATACAACACGATAAAGTCAAAAAATGGGGAATATTCAGTTTGCGCTTGAACCCTAGCCGAATTAGGATGTTACATTTTCAATATTTTTTTTTATTCATTAAACAATCATTTGGCAGCATTTCAATATAACCTTGTTTCTTAATCATGACTATGGGTGTAAACAGTTTTTTTTTTGCTTTTGGAAAGTTGCTCAAAATCGCTATGACTAGTGCCGACACCTCGAAGTGCACCCAACCATATATTAAGATTAAGCCGGAATATTGGTCCTGGTCATTCGAGTTTAACCTTTAAAACTAACGATTTAAAACTAACAAATAATTATTTCCTTATTTTATCGAATATACTCATAAGCATATCAATAGAAGCAACCAACTTGCATGCATTGCTACCTTTGGTTCTATGCCAACCCTTGGCGTATATCTGAAGTGAGTTGCAACGTCATTCCTTCACCTCTATCTGGTTTAATTTATAGCTAGATAAGCGTCTGCAACAATCAATGACGTAATCATTGTTTAGAAGCATCCAAAGTTTGCAATAAAATCTTCAAAACTTCAAATTTCGCATTTTTGTCTTAGAATATAAATGGGTGGTCCACGCATGTAGATAACCATGCTGCCAAATTAAAATAATGAAACTTCATCATACGAAATTCAACTACTAATATTTTAAAGTCGCATTTCGAAACATATCGTATATCTTTTTAATTGGGTGATTACAGCTAGGCCTGGACATTTATCAGCATCTCATTATAATGTGTTTGCTGATAAATGGACGGATTTCTTGAAAGGGAAAGTGAATGGCCACCAACAGATATATAATTATTTTGACGAAAATGTTGTTGTTTTGTTTTGTTATATGATGATAAGAATGTAATCTTTATGCACAATACTTAAAGTTTGCGTTTTCGAGGTGTCTGCTAAATCTCATTTAAAGTTAAAACATGTGGTTATTTGTAATTGTAACCCTCGCTAATGACTCACTTGGCAAAGATTTTCATAACAACGGCCCATTAACATTAATCTACGAAACAACATATGCGACGTAAAAAACATCCCAATGTCAAGAATGCAACATTGCATTATCGTCTTAAAACAACCACATTACGACACCGTTTGACGTATTTGCACAAGCTAACGTTCGGAGAAAAGCGTTTGTATAGTTAACAGCGGCTGATCCAGATCAGATTTTGAATCAGATGGCGCAAACAATAAATATAGAGTTGGATGGGGGTTAGGAATTATATTCAAATCGACATCGCTTTAAGGGATTTACAGGGATGAACTTTTTCTAAATATGAAGGTCAAGCGCGCGTGACCTCCCCTAAAACGATAGTCGCGCGGCTAAAACCAAGGTTGTGCGACCTCTTGTCAAGATATCTTGTCTACAATCATGCTTATATAATCATATTTTATGGAATTCACAATTTATCAAAATTTTACTAACTAGTCTTGTCAGTTGTTTTTAAAATGAAGTAAGCTGTAATGCAATATGATTCCTCGCTTTTTGTGAAAGCCTAGTCCACTGGGCTTTTCTTTGTAATAACGTATTGCCAGTTGGCTCGTTCTTGTGGAAATGACCCATATTCATTCATAAGCACTTTTGTATTTCCTTTTAGGGCAATGTTTGGGTTTTTTCCGTATATCGTATTTTCAAATGACTAATGACATTTCACATTTAAGTCACGTGACGGCTGTGCTTGTCATGTGTGTAATGTTTTATTCATAAAACCCTCCGGGTACATGTCAAAACCTGTATTTCACCCTTATTCGTTGTATTTTTGACGAAAAAGAAAAAAACATCATTTTGTTAATAAGGATCCACAATGGTCGACCACCACAATCTATTCTCCATTAAGATGTCTCTAGTGCTACTGTGGTAAATAAGTTCTCATGACTTATGCTACAAAGTTTTGTGGAAGTAATACCAAAGATATAATTCCATTTTGATGAGAAATGACTACTTTGAATTGAAAGATATGTGATATTATCAATGAATTAGAAAAATTGGTTAACGAGTAATCCGAATTTGGTATCATTTTCTCAAACCCTTGCCGCATAGATCATGAGGACTTATTTGCCAGTAGCACTATAGCCATCGTGTCTATTACAAATTCAGAGGTCCATGTTTGTTAGTCTCCTCTACATTAATGTAGACTTAAAAAGGTCGTTTTCTGACGAAAAGGAAAAATAATATGTCGTTTCAATTGTTTAGTATTCTCATTGAGTAAACACTTATTTGGATATTTAGAATGGAATCTCTCAATTTGAAAACTTCTAATTCAGTCTTCCCTCATAATGATTTTATTAAGATTTCGTTTTTGTGCGACTTGGGAACGTCTGAAACTAAAAATTGAGACTGTTCGCCGCTCATTGACCTCTGCAGATTAAGTCGCTATGGGATCAATAATAGCAAAATAAATAGCAAATGAGTACATTGTGGTCCCATAGCTCGGCTCAATGCATAGCAGTGCGCAGTTGCTGGATATGCGCATCAAGTTTTATGTTATGAATCTAACCATTTGAAAATTATTTAAGCGGCGATTACTCGATAACATCGAAAAGTTAGTTACTTTGTTGATTTCGCTGTTGAGTAATTCAAAATGTCTTCAGTTTTATAAATTCACAATATATCAAATCAAGCAGTTTGGTTGCAAAATATCGTATGTTTCTTATTTCCCCCACAAATAACTCATATTTTCTTAATTTATAAATTGAGGATGCTTTTGCCAACTGGTCTCATCAGTTGTCTTCAGAATGAAGTGAGTGATAATGCAATATGTTATTCTGTTTTTTCATCACATGAACTTGTTTAAACGCAAAATAGTTATTTTAAAGGTTAATTTTAGCAAATACTGACCATCATGTATCTACAAATTGTTGAAGCTCATGGAGGGTCTGGTTCGCTTGATTTTCAATTTTGACCATATAAAATATGCATTCCAATTATTGAAACTCCTCGTAGAATCTATGTTTCAGGTATCGTATAGATTTTTTATGACGCATTATGTTATTACCATATACTCAAATGATATTATATACTACTCAGGAAAAATCTATATGAAAATATGCATGTCCAATGTTTCTGTATATAATACGCATCCCGACTTTAGGTCTGATTTTCGAGAAAAAAAAACATATTATACGCGGAAAATTACGGTATTATTATAATTTCAGGAGATGCGCGAAATCGTGGTGGCCATATGGTACATGAAAATCTGCCCGCTATCTTGGGGGCCGAATTCATGCGTCGCTTCGATTTGGAGACTAAGGAGCATGGCTTTTATAGAGGTCTGGTAGAGGGTTATCTGTGAAGTTAATTGAGAATTCGAGTAGTTTGTAAATAGGAGCTTGTGCCAATGTGCAGATTTGAAGTGGGATGGGGGTCGGGGTTGGTGCCAGCTGCGTTCCTGCATGCCTTGATAATACAATATTTACATGTAATAATACAAATAAGCCTATTTTTCCGTGAAAGTTTTGCCGTGTAATTGCCGTGTGACGCAGGTTACGATTCTTCCATTGATCCGGCCCCCGCGAACGAGTTCGCTACGGCCGCCTTCCGCTTCGGCCACACGCTCATCCACGAACGCATCCGGCGAACGGACGAACGCGGCGACTATGATGAATCACTCATGCTTAGTATGGTAAACATTTTATGCAGTCCATGTATAAAGAAGTTAGATTGATAAAGCGCGTTTCAACACATATTTTCTTCACGTAGGATAGTAGAGGAAAAAGGGGAGTTCAGCCGCAAATGGCCTTACATATAGCGAAGTCTGCAACAAGATTTGTTTCCTATATAGATGACCATCTCGTTTTGTCCTATCCCTATATACATGACAATTTGTTGCAAACCTCGATATACCGGTATGTAAGATCATTAACAATCAATAATTATTCTGTCATGTCAGATTTGATACTGTCTTACCCATTTTTATCATTAAGGCGTTCTTGCGATCTGGTCCCGTCTATACTTCCTGATAAGTATTGTCATGTGAAACAAATCACATATCCTTCATGTTCACATTAAACGCTTTATCGTTGTCATTTAAAACAATAAATCGTTTTTTTTTTCGTTTTCAGGCATTTCGGCGACCTGGTCCCGTCTATGACACAAGACGGGGAGGCGTGGATTCGCTTTTGCGTGGCATGGTTGAGCAGCCCTGTCAACAGTATGATCAATTCTTCACTAAACAGGTATGAGGCTTTTCAAGGAATCTAGTTCTTACGGTTCTTACTTCGGCTGAGTTAATATACGATGTATTTAGTTATATTACCATTCAAATCTTACTATATATTTTTTGTGTGGGAGGGGGTATGACTTTGCTCTCATTGACTTTATTGCATATTATATCTTGTTGATTTCGCAAGTGTCATCATTAATTTGATCAAACATGGTCTTATATAAATGAAGACGTGTTGCTCCGCGGGGTTATATTTGTGTCATAGTTTGTACACATATAGAGTCTAGCTAGTAATTTTACAGCACTATAATTTTTATTTATCCTATTTCGTCAGTTTTATTTGTGTATAATAAAACAACAACCTTCATTTTGCAGATCTCAAAAAGTCTTTTCACTGAAAAACCCCCTTTTGGTGAAGGAATGGATTTGATCTCATTGAATATTCAACGAAGCAGAAACCATGGTCTAATAGGTAATTTTTGTTTTGTTTTGAGGTATTATTTTGTTCACAACATATTGTATTACTTTGGCACTTCGTTTTCTTTGACAGATCAATTTGCAAAAAAATGAAGTTTTTGGTCGCACACTCTTCTGAATTCTTGACTGTATGTTCATAATCTACTAATTGAAGGGAAATACATTTGCTGTTTTTATATCAAGGGCATTTGGGAAATGTATTTACATGTTGCCCTATATTGTTTTTTTCAGAACATTGATTACCCAGATTATCGTTCATTCAGAGTGTTAACAAGTACATGTGTATAATTAAATATATGTGAAAAATCTGTTTAAAATGTGCCATACAGTATTTCATTTGAATCGATCAAATCATACAAGGGATGTTAGAGTTAATTTCGAACGAAGTATATAATATCAAACAGGCACGGATAAAGAAATAATGAACCATGGTGGGGGGGCGCCAAACATATAATATATCGTATGAGGTATATGCCGGTGTTGGGTAGAAACAATGTGCCCGTAGAAATAATCACCCCCACATTACTTATATGCACTATAGGCATTCAAGTAATGTGCACCGTATATGTAATGTGCTCTATTTGTTCACAATGTTTAACTAACGTATTAATAAAGGGGTTGGGTTTATTGAAGGATATAATGAAGTATAAATAACAATATCTTACGATTTAATATAGTGATTGCAATAATAATTGCAATGACATTCCGTCCAAAGAATCGATTTACCGGTAGTAACCCTCTTATTAAATATGATGTTTTTACATTATTATCCATTTCTCAATCATAAGAGCATTCTAATTTGAAGTTCTGAATAGCATGCAACAATATTCTTAGAATTGCAATTATATTCCACTTACCAATTGCAATTTATAAATAATCAAATATAAATTGAGGCTTTTAATTTGTAAGGCAAACTTTAATAAAAGGATCTTTCATTATTGCAATTAATTACAGCCATAAAATCGATCCAGATGAAGGAAGACACAATGAAGGTTATACACAAAGAAACTATATAATATCAAAGCTATTCAAAGATTTGCGCTCTTTTCGGTTACACGAGAGGAATTAAGTAAAAAAAAAGAGAACTTTATTAATTACGTACAAAAAGCAAAATCGACAAAAGTGTGGGGGGGGGGGGTTGCTAAGTTACTAAAAGTAATAAAATACTCTTGAATTAATGCAGAGACTGTAATTAACAATAGCATACAATGTGGCAACATAACCCCTTGGTCTAGATCTTTTTAGCAAATAACCCCACGAAAATAATCTCGAAAAAAGGGCATATATAAGTAACCCCTAGCTCAAATGAGCAGCGGCCCCTTTATAAAGAACATATAGAGAAAAGACACATTATATGAATGGCACATTGTATGAATGCAACACCGGTTCAAAAGTGGGTTGTGCGAGCGAACAATCATATGTTATTCATGCTAAACTGTTGCAGGCTACAACGATTACCGGGTGTTCTGTGGTTTAAAAAGAGCACATTCGTTTGAGGACTTGGCCGGTGAAATGAAGGATGTGAGAGCTAGGCGCATGCTGCAAAAGATCTATAAGTGAGTTTGAACTTAAAATGTTAATGAATATACAATGTTATATGTAAATCTAATTTTATTGTAGATATTCAATGTATAGGAGAGCTTGAACTTTAAATTTTAATGAATAGAAACCAGAACCCAAACTACGACAGCCCTGCCCCTCCCCTTCTGGAATTCAAAACACATACTTACTTCATTGTAAATACTCCAGACATACTTTGCGACATTCATGTTTAGAAAAAACGACAACCTCCCATGAAAACTTAAAATACATATGCAGTGACCTGCATTTCCATTGGTTTATTAGACATCCGGACGACATCGACCTTTTTGCGGGCGGGGTATCCGAATCAATCGTTACTGGAGGTTCTGTGGGACCGACATTCGCATGTTTATTCGGAGACACGTTTAGAAATGCCAAGAAGGGAGGTCGCTTCTGGTACGAGAATGACCACAAGGCCGGCTTCTCACCAGGTATTAAATAAAGAATTTTATTATATAAAATACGATTAAAATATATTCAGAGACACATTCAGAAACGCTAAGAAGAGATATCGCTTCTAATACGAAAACGATCACTAGGCCGGTATCTTAGCAGGTATAGAAAATAATTTATAAATATAATATAATGTTATAATGTTATTATATTATTGTGAGGAGTATCCCTTGTTTGAAACATGTTTCTTTCTAAGGTATGATTAGATGTTTTAGTCCCCCGCCCGCCGTGTAGCGCGGTAGCGGGGTAGCGAACTCCAAAACTACTGGGCAGAATCGAATCAAACTTTCTACAATGGAAGAATATATATTGAAGTTGTGCACCTGGGGATTGGTTTCGTCGTGCGACCGCAATTGGGATCGTACGACTTGGTCAAAAATGAGGAATTTCAACACAATTGGGAGTTTGCTATTCCGCGACCGAACTCCACAGCTACGGGGCAGAATCGAATCAAAATTTCTACAATGAAAGAATATATATTGAATTTGTGCACCTGGGTATTGGTTTCGTCGTTCGACCGAAATTTGGGCCGTACGACTTGGTCAAAAATGAGACATTCAAACACAATGAAACCAATACCCGGGTACTTAATTAGGATGATTTACTCTCTACCAGCTATGAAAAGGCCTTCGAATGAAATAGTCGGGTATATTTCGTTATAAGGCAGGGAACTCGGTCGTGCTACTTAAAATGCCATAGCATGGATTAGGACGGCGGGGGACTTGTTTTTCTTCGTTTGTTTTTACTCTTATCGAAATTCTAAACGAAAACGATCACAAAGTCAGGTTCTCTAGAGGCATAAGAAATATTGCAATAATTACTTCGACTTTATATCGTAAATTCTTAAACTTATAAAACTGAAAACCGTTTATCGTAAAGTACCTTTCGAAAGCGGTTTGTTTCATGTACGTTGCTATAACTGATAGTTTTGTGCAATATGTTGATTTTCGATATAAAAATATATCGAAATGTACCTTTCAAATTAACAATTATTATGGATAATAGAAAGGATGCCTTTTCACTTTGGAGGAGTGTCATATCGATGATTTCAGTAAACGATGACGTAGTGATCTTTTTATTCAAACTTTAATTATAAGATTGTTTCAAAGTATTATTTATTATTTTTGAGAATTGCTTTGATCCAATTATGATAATGGAATCACGTGACACTTTGCAATTCTATGTCATCCACCATCTTTGTGCAAAACGTATTTTGCAAATACTTCTTTTCATACAAACTCTTTCAATTTATAATTGTATCATTCTTTTTTTCAGCTCAACTGCAAGAGATTCGCAAGGTTCGCCTGTCACGTGCTATTTGTGAAAACAGCGATAACATCGGGCGTATTCAGCCCAATGTCTTCTTCCAAACTGCCAATGATTATGTACCTTCATTAAAGTAAGATTTATTTTGAGGGGGAGGCTAAATTCAACCAACTCCCCCCTCGCTTTCTATATATCTCTCATATTTTCTCTCACTCTCTCTCTTTCTCTCTTTCTCTCTCCTTTTCTGTCTTGTCTTTTTATGGGGTGGGGGAGTGGGGCAGGGGGCTAAATTTAACCATATCTTCTCGCCGCACTCTCTCTCTCTCTCTCTCTCTTTCTTTCTAACTCTCTCTCTCTCTTTTCACATTTTCTCGCCCATTCTCGCCTATTCTAGTAATAATGTCATGTACATGTAGGTCGTGTTGTGTTGATTTGGATTATATGCTTAACCTTGATCCAAGAGATGAGTGAGTCGTGATGAAACACAATCATGTGAGCCCAACTGTCACATTTCATTTTAACTTTGAAATCAACTTGTTCTAAGGAGACAAAGTCAAACAATGAAATTTATGTTTTTGTTTTCGTCGGTTTGTTTTAGCCAAATAGACGAAGCTAACCGAGGCGGTCTGTGGTTTGAAAACCCATCCTAGTGAGTAATTTAGTTTTTGTTATAAATAAAATGAATCTGTCCGCCGATGAAAGCTTTATTTAGCACACTAAGACAGATAAAATATGACGAAGAAATATCATGTACGCAGTTTAGCCAATCCTTTGACGTTTTTGAATGGCTGTTGAAATATACGTGCAAATATGTCATATGATCACGTGTTGTATTTAATTACGTTCTGCATTGCTTATTCCTGGATTTTGCTATATATTCAAACATTTAATTAACATATACAGGGGTATACCAATATAAATCCATATAAATTTAGGCTATAAAATATACACTGAATATCTACAAACATTTATACAGCATGACTTACGCTTACTTTTAATGCAGCGACCCCCGAACTCAGAACTTTTTTAAACAATACCATTCCATTAACATGTATATCCCTCATAAATATCTATAAATATAAATACATATGAATACATTTGAAATTGAAATGAATAAATATCTCTACTTTGCAGCACCGATGGCTACGCCTACTTTTACTGTGGCGACCCGCGCCCATCAAAATCGGTAAAACCGAATGGATTTCGTCGATTCCGATGTGCTCGATTTAACAAGGTTCTACTGTACTTTAAATAAATAGTTTTACTTTGCAGCACCGATGACTACGCCTACTTTTATGGCGGTGACCCGCGCCCTCAGTATCGCCCAATCGGATTCGACGATCTCGCAAAACAACATCCGGTGCTCGATCAACTTCCGCAAGGTGTCGCTTATAACGTGCGCGTGCCCTGTGGCGAATTTCCGGCGCTCGATTTGAGGAAGTGGCGCGAAGGGCCTTATACGGGCGATTTCTAAGAAGAAATATACGATTCTAAACGATACGATTTTAGGGACTGGTGAGAAGGGCCTTTATACTGATGCTTTTTTTGAAAATAAATGTGCATTTTGATATAAAGCTTAGACCTCTTATTCGATTTGGCCTCTGTTTGTCATTGTCATAGAGCGAAAGATACTTACTTCGGTTACTTGTTTAATATGAAGTTCTATGATTTGTGTGGTTCAAATATGTGTGTGTTTTGTGTTGTTTGCTGTAACCACCTTTCAATATAGACAATATCAAACATATATTAATGATTAATTTCCCAATTTAAGTAAGGTAAGTGTCGATTTCGATATGATTTGATGTCAAAGCTGATGGTTGAATTTCAATGATAAATTTTAAATTGTACATATATAGCATCGATGTGATTAATATATTTATTTGAAATAAACGAAAATGTCGTCATTAATGTAGTGTTTTCGATAGCAAATACTTCAACTTGTCATTTTATTATGACAATGTATCATGTTGCCAATCATTTCTTTTAAATACATTTTGTAGTATATTTTTGCATCATTTTTTCCGTGAACGATTCTCAATTAGCCAATAAATAACCTTTTTTGTTTCGGTATATGACTGTTTCATAGAACCAGAAGACTATACAATAACTTATACATCGTCTTACACAAAATTGAAAATTATACTGCTAAATGGAATTAAGTTTTAGCTAATAACTTTTTTATCCAACGTGAAAACGAGGGGATATAGGGTTGAGCTTGTCCGTCTGTCCGTCCGTACGTCTGCCTGTCCGTCCGTCTGTCCCGTTTGATGTAGGGTACTTTGTGCAGGCAAGTTTGGTATGAAGGAGTTGAGCTAGAGCTTTTAAATTTTTTACACGTATAAACCTAGGTCTTAAGTCGTGCCTCGTTAAGGTTTCATTTCAATCGTTTGAAAATTGTCGATTCTGGAGCACTTTAAAAATTGTCGATTTTAAACTTTTTTTCAGATGCCAAGCACTTTGTGCAGGCGAGTTTGGTCTGAAGCAATT